>CAUYSK010067066.1:0-67935 GCA_963575035.1 Avahi laniger
AAAAATATATAGAAAAAATTAGCTGGGCATGGTGGCGCATGCCTGTAGTCCCAGCTACTCGGGAGGCTGAGGCAGGAGGATTGCTTGAGCCCAGGAGTTTGAGGTTGCTGTGAGCTAGGCTGATGCCACGGCACTCTAGCCAGGGCAACAGAGTGAGACTCTGACTCAAAAAAAAAAAATACGCATTACTAGTGTAGCTTTCAAGCCCACACCTATGATTTTGTGGCACACACAATCCATTCCCTTCAAGGCTACTGAATTCACAGTCAGTGTCTGTCATTACGTTCTCTCTCTTTCTCAATGAAGACTAAAAGTTCAACTATTATTGGACTGGGGGCACCCTAAGAACATTTTTGACATTTAAAAGGGGTCCTCGTTGTCACTAAGGTTGGGAACCACTGCCCCATGGGATATGCGGGAGCTGCGGGAGCAGCACCGAGCTCTCTGGTTCTCAGTACTCTTGTCTGCCAAGTGGAGGGAAATTATAGCTGTGTTTTTTCCTGAGGGCAGGAGACAGCATGTTCACATTCAGGAGGTGGGGCACAGAGTGGTGCTCTTGTGATCCTCGTTGCTGGGCTGAGAGGGCTGCCACGAGGGTAGGATGAGACAGTAGACAGGATGGCACATGGAGAAGCGGTATAGCCAGGCAGGGAGCGATTCCTGCTGTGGGCCTCCCTGTTCTTTTCCTTGTTTTGGGTCCAGCTGAATCAGCTGAGCCCAGAACCCCAAAGCCCATAAAAGTCTTTCCACGAGCAATATATTCTTTTGCCTTTCTCCACCCTTAGTTGGTTTTCTGTGGAACAACAACAACAAAGAGCTGGGCCTGTATGTGACTAACCAACATCTACAAAGTTCCTCTTATCTAGTCTAGTAACCGCTGTGGCCTCAGGAGTTGCACTGTTTGTCTCTGTTTAGTCAGGGTTGCCTAGGAAACAGAGTTGCTCTCTCTTCACCACTGTGTGACTGTGGGGCCAGTTTTTTCCCCTTTCTTGTAGAGAAAGGCTTGATGACCAGAAAGTTTTGGGGTGTTGCCGGGCTAGTCTCCGGGTTTCCCTTTTTCATATGCTTGTTCTTGTTTAGCTCAAAGTGGGGCGTGGGAAGTCTATGGAAGATGAACTGCATAGTCACAAAGTCTCTCAGCTTGCCCTGAAGGGGGTAGGGTTTGGGAGTAGGTGGGGATTGGGAGCACCCGTCTGGGGGGGCGATGGCTGCCTGGGGGCTTTGAATGCACTAGTCCAAAGTTTGTGGCTAGCCGCGCAGCTGCGAAATCTGCATGCCATGACCACATCGGCAGGTGTAGACAATGAACTTGGCATCCAGAGAAGCGAGGTTAGGAGCAGGTAGGGAAATTGAGATTTGAGAGGCCAGGAAGCAGGGGGTTGCAATGTTCTGAAAAAGGGTTTTGGTGATTTGAAAAGAACAGGCCAACGTGTACAACCTTTACAGAGGACACATGTCTTTTTGATTACGTTTGGACAGTGATTGGTGCAAGGGAGGGGGCCAAGACATCTTGGTCACATCAAGGTTTGTGGCTCAGGAAAGTAAAGGCGTTCTGTTCAATTTCAAGTGGCAGAAGGATAGGCATATATGTTGTGTGAAGCTGAGATTGAATGGAGTTACTTAAGGAGGGGTGATGGTCTCCCTTGGCAACACAGTAGGCTTGTAACACAGCTCAAGGTCCAGAGCGGGTTCAGGTTAGGGTGTGGTAGAAGAGACACAGAATACTCACCAACAAGCAATCAGAGAAATGGCAGGACTCCAGATGCTGGGGACATGGGGCTGAGAAAGGGTGATGGGTGACAATGAACCCCAAAGAGGTGGAGGTGGGAAGTTGGAGTCAGGAACCTTAGACTTGGCCCTGTCCATGCAGCTGGCGGGTTTTGTGCGAGAACTTTCAGCGGTGACACTGGAGCAGCAGGGACTGAGGGCGTCTTTCTTTGGGCAGGGGTGGGGGAGACAGCAGAGAAGAGGGAAGTGGTTTTGCCATCTCATACATTCTCCCTCTTTTTCTCACTAAGGCCATCTTAGCTCCTTTGCCAAGGTCAAGGGTACCATGTGGATTGGTATTAAGGTGGATGTGTTAAGTGACCCTGATGATCTTTTCAAGAGAGAAGAAGCCCATTCGTGTTTCCTTGGTTCCTCTCTTCTTTCTCCCTCACAGGTATACCCTGCCCTTGGCTTTTGGGCTTTCTTAGGGGTATCCTCCCTCTCAAATCACGCCCTCAAGTTGAGGTTGTGTGACAGTAGTCACCTCCCACTCACTCTGAAGCCCTCATGCAAAAGAGGGCAGGATGTAGGCATGACTCCAATTTACATAATAGCCACATGACTTTGGGCAAGTCACTTAAATTTGCTGAGTCTCAGCCTCCTTACAGTGAGAGTAAAGAGCGTGTCCTTCATGGGAGCACTGTGCGGATCACACAAGATCATGCATGTAGCACAGGCCTGGCACTTAGGGGGTGTTCAATGAATGTGAGCAGAAAAACAGCAACCCCCCATCCTGGTGGGGGACCTTGCCCACCCAGTCTGTTTATACTCAATCAGACACCAAGTTTATTTTTAGAAAAAAAAAGAGCAGAGTTTATTGAAATTTCAGGCTACATCTGGAAAATCCAAATCCAAATCCTGGAGACATACAACAGGATAAGGTGTCAGAAAGTGGAAAGTGTTCACTGTCACAGAACCTCCCCCAGAGACAAGCTCCCTGGGCACATGTCCCAGGCTCCAAGGGATCAAAGCCATTCCCTTGTTCATCCCTTGTCCACGGTAGGACACCATCATTCTGTTTACTTGAAAGTTTTCAACAAAAATTAAAAAAAAAAAAAAGAGTTCTCAAACAACACTGTGAAGTCCAGCTAATCTTCTCTCAACCCCATTCTATGTAGTCAGCACCAGTGAATGGTGGGTTTGGCATTCAAAAGAGGACTTCACGTATCTTCAGGGGACAGTGGGGGAAAGGGCTGCAGCAGCAAGGCATCTGTGGCCGCTTTCAGAGGCTGGCCCCCCTCCCTGCCTTTACTCTTGAGTCTTGCACTTAACCTAAAGGACAAACTGGATCAATTTGGTAAATGAACACAAAGAATTAGCCTTAAGAGATAAGGGACCAGTCCATACTCCCAAAGCTGGTTAGGCCCTTCGACATGTAGGTGTGTGTATACGTATACATCACTACACTAAGATACAGATCTAGCCCTATGGGTATATATACGCACTTATGGCTATATAGAAAAACTATGCCAATACTAACCAAACAGAACTTTGTAAGCGGTCATCCCAAAGCTGTAATCCCACACTGGGCTGTGCACAAAGCCATGCATTATACCATATTAACCAACAGAAGGCTGACGTGGCTCAATCCCTCCCATCTGTGCCCCCTGCCTTAGTGAGGTAGGGGAGAAGAGAGAGGTTGCCTCTGTTTAAAACACAAGTGGCTTCTTCATAGGAACAGTCGTTGTTAGGTGAAGCTGTTGAAGATGTCCATGGAAATGAGAAACAGACCCCTTATACTTTCTGGAGCAAGCTGGCATCACATCTCAAACTACCTTTCTCCTTTGCCAGCTGCAGCTAAGTTGCCCAGGCCCTGGGAGCCCCCAGGACGCGCGGTAGCATTAGAGGCTCACTGGCTTGAGGTCATTAGGCCCCATGCAACTCAGCCTCCAGGGACCTGCTCTTTGTCAGGGGTCTGTCACTGGAGTGGACCCAGGTGGCCATGTCCTTGGGACATCTCTTGGCACCAGCTATGCTAGGTGTAAAGTTCTCCACGTGAGATGACGCTTGGGGAGCCAAAAACAAACTGGAAAGAACTAGGTAGAACAAGTTTAGTGGCTCTGCCCACCCTGAGGACAGAGCCACTTACACCGCAGAACCACCAGAGGCCTCAGGTGCTTGTGCGGACTCGAGAGGTGGCTCTTCAGGGCTCAGACGGGACTGGAACTTCTCCAGCTGTTCTGGGCTCGCCAGAGTCTTCAGGAGGGTGTTCTCACGCTCCAGCTGGGAGTTCTTCTCCACCAGCTCCCGGATCTGCTCCTTCAGGATCTCCACCTCCTCCCTCACGGCATACATCAGGTGGTTCTTCACCAGATCCTGCCACCAACGAACCACAACAAAGCCACTCATTAGCCGTCGCGGCCCCTGGGCAGCATCTTCATCTTGCCATCGGTGTGCCTGTGCAGTCCCTCATGCCACCACCCTCCAGCCTTCCCTCAGCGGGCTGGCCCTGCAGCCTCATCCTCGTGCACCTTTCTCCGAAGCACTTAAATCCTCACTCAGGAGAGCTCCAGGATTTGGGCCATGCTGGGGTTGGGAGCCCAGCTTAGAACTAGATAGGTTCCCCCCCCCCGAAAGTTTGGAAAGACTTTCACAGCTGGCTGTTAGGGGCCTTTGGGGGTGAGACTTTCCCTGGTTGCTAGTGGTTTGCTATGTCTCCCTTGCCACCTAAGACCCTGCTGCTGCTGACTCGGATGCGGGGGTGGGGAGGACCTGCAATGCACCCACATACTGTTTGTCTGCTTTACAAATCTTGACCAAGAGAAAAAAGCGGCTATTTTGGAGTATCCTCCCCTCCATGTGACCTACTACATTGAGTCACAGATATCCTGCAGCTCGGCCAGGCAGGACACAGGACACTGGCCCTGAGGAAAGGTACCGGGATTGCTGCATCTTCTCCGAATCTGATGACTGCACTGGGGGCAGGGAACATGTCCTTAGGCTCCAGGGCACTGTTAAGCGGTCCCTAATTGCTGCAAGCCCCAAGTCTCTGCAGTCATTTTGGCTGCTTGTGGGAGTATGACCTCTACCTGGTAAGGAGAGGGAGAAGGGGTGGGGTGCTGTGCTTCCTGTTTCCTCCCAACTCCTGACCCCAGCCCAGGCTCTGCAGAGGCACTGCAGTGCGGTTGCATCCAATGAGCTCTGCCTCCTGCCAGCTGCGGGATGCAGGCAAATGCAACAGTCTGAGCTCCCAGCACTGCAACGGGCCAAGGGGGGAGCCAGAGGCTGCTGCAAAGCCCTGAGAGGGAGGAGGGAGGAGGAGAGGAGGGAAGCCAGCAAGGGCAGACTGGAAACGTCCTAAAGGGTGCTTCTCTAATCTGCCTCTACCTAAGGCCTCCAGCGGGGATAGGGAGCAGGCTGTCTACTCCCTCAGGCTTTTAGTTAACGGCTTTTACACACGCACACGCCTCCACCGGTCCTGCCGGGAGTTACATAAGCAGCAGCTAAGTCTAGGGATGGGAATGACGCAGTGATGCCACTCACCATGGCCTGCTCGATCTTGTTGTCTAGGGCCACCACGCTGGCTCCGGAGGCACTGCCAAGACAAAAAGCAAACAGACCCGTTACCCACTCGGTTCCACTCTGAGTACCTGGCATCTGTGGCCAAAGTCCTCCATCTGCCCCAGGTCTTCCTCTCTCCAGCCTCCCTAGCCCGGAGTTCCGGGCGGTTTGTCCCCAAATCCCTCCCTGGGCCCTCCAGGGAGCTGCACCTCATCGAGGCTGGCTCGGCGCCTCGGCCGGCCACAACCGCCAGCCGCAACCGCCGCCCTGAGTTCTGAGCAACCGGCCCGGCGCGCGGATCCCGGGGCGCACGGGCCAGGGCCAGCGTGGCCTGCTCGAGCGATATGCAAACAATGGGGACGAGCGGCCCGGGGAGTCCTCCGCCGGCGGCTCAGAAGGTACAGGGCAAACCTACCCGGCTCTGAAGCTAGCTAGGAATTCCTTCGCGAGTGGGAAGCTTCCGGCCTTGTCCTAAGCGGCGCACAGCGCGGCCAGCCCCCTGCCCAGCCCTGCCCGCCCCAGCCGCCTCTCTGCCTCCCGCTGCCTCCGCGGCTGCAGCAGCTGGTTCTCACGGCGCAGCGGCCGCAGGGACGCTCAGACGACGGATCCCAGAGCGGCGGTGACCCCCTCCTCCTGCGTCCCCTACCCCCGCCCCTTCCCAGGATGCTGCACCGCGGGGAACGGGGACCGGCGGCGCACGGTTCGCTCGGAGATCGGGCTCTGTCTGAGTCCAACCCCCGCCCGCGCCCCGGCTCGGCTCGGCGCAGGAGCTGGGGCCAGTGGTTACCTGTTATCCAGCTTAACGGAAACCACATCCCCTCCAAGCAGGGAAGAGAAGAAGGAGATGGAGAAATTGTGCAGCTGATAGACCGCCACCTCCATGGGGGTCTGGTACATTTCGGTGTTCATGGCTCGGGCTGCCGGGGAGCTGTGGCGGGCTGGGCGGCTGCCGGCTGCTGGCGGCTGCACGGGGCTGGGCTCTGCGCGGGAGTCCGGCCCTGGGCTAGGAGAGGGGCGAAGGCTGCCGAACGGACCCGAAGCCAGGCAAGCGCTCCAGCTGGAGTTGAAGGGAAGTGACTCGAGGGGTGTCACCTAGTGTGTCACGAACTCCACAGCCGCCAGTCCAACCCAGACTCAGAGATATTTCGGCTCCTGCTTCTTTATATAGGAGGAGCCAGCTGCGTCACATGGCGTCAGGGGCCATGCAAATGAGTCCTGTACCGAGCTTTGTGGCCCAGTTAAACCACATCCCCTCCCTGAACCTTAGGCTGGGACTGTAAACAGTTCAGCACTTTCTTGTGCCAACTGGCATCTCCAAAGAGGGCTCTGGAGATTGCTAAAAACCAAACTGGAGCTGATTTCTAGAGAAATAAGAAATACGAATGCCCTAACAGGAGACAGAAAGCATTCAGTAGAGGATGGCGCCGGTTTTAAAAGGTCTTCTTCAGGTATCAGACAGCATACCCCGATGGCTTTGCAATGCTCTAATATGTCGCACTCCCTGGACACCCTCCCTCACCATCGGGAGCCTCATCTTCTTGCCAGTGACTTCCCTCTGGGATGCTCCCCTACACACACACTTTGTCACCTGCATATTCACTCTCTCACCAACCTAGTTGCTCTCTCACCCAGCCAGCTGTCCCACCGGCCTGCCCCCAAACCTGGCACCCATCCACTCCCCTCTTCCTTTGAATGTACAGGGGTAGGAGTACCCATCTGTGTACTGACACACGCACAGATCTGTGACATGCATGTAACACATGCACGGGTCTGCACTCATCAGTGCACGCATGTCTATGGAGGAGACGGTGTCCGGGAACTGTGTCCGCGAATGGGTGAACACGTACGAGGGCGCAGCAAGGGTGGGTGACAGAGGAGGTGAGGAGACAGGGTATGGGAGTGAGTACTGGAGTGACCACAACATGCCAGCCTTTTTCTCTTCAATCTCCACACCCTACACTTCAAAGAAAACCCATTCAACATTATCCAGTATCTCATGTTCCTATTTCTTAAAAAAAAATTTTTTCTCACATTCCTATAAACAGTGAATGACAACAAAACTCCAGAACAAGACTATATATAAACGATCTTAGGAAAACACCTGCCCCTGCGAGGCGTCCAGCCACACATAGCATTAGAGTGGACTTCAGGAAAAAACAGACTCTAAACCACAAAGAAGATGAGGTGATTGTTGCCCAACAAGAGTTACACATGTTTCCATCAAAATCTATTTTCATTCTTTTCAGCCTCAAGCTTAAAAAAAGAGGAAAAAAAAGGCACCAGAGACTTGAGGTCTTTTCCTCCTGCTCCTTCCTAGGCGACGCCACCTGGTGGACGGAAGCAGAATTGCCGCCAGAAGGAACAAGAGGGGCAGGGACAGGTGATGCAACCGGGAGCATTATTTATACCAACCTAGGACCATGAGAACACCGGGTTCCACCACATACACAATAGTTTGGATGGAGTTAAGGCCAGTACCCATGAATCAGTGCTCCACAGGCTTTGGTCCAAAGAAATATCCTAATGCAATCATGCAATTGGAAAACTACTGGGGCTTCTTATCAGCAAAGAAGGTAATTATTATTTGCTTCAGGATATTTCTCTTAACCAGGTGCCTGGCACCGACACACTGGCCAAGGCCCCAGCCGAGCCCGGTCTGGTCTGAGGCCTTGATTTCCTCCAGGCTTCCAGTGGCAGTTTGATGGCAGTTATGCCATCAAACTGCCAACATTTTGGGCTATCACGGGGGCTTCGTTGGTGGATTTCAGTGGTGGTATGTACCTAACAGTCATTATGTCTACAAACAGCTGACCCATAGAACTATCTGAGAAAACCTACTGCACTAGCCCAGGATGGTGTTTTTCTTCACCCCACTTTAGGTGGGAGACAATCCCACTCTCGGGACATTGTTAACTTTAGGACACAAACTGTCTGAGCACAGTGTTTGCACTAAGCTGTGTGTAGTAGACAGAACAAAGTGCATATTTATGGGTCATCAAGGATATTAGCTGAGAAAAAAAATTCTTAAACCAGGAGCTTAGTTGACATTGGAATTCCCTGATATATTAATCTGCCCTCTGTGCCACATAGAGCTTTCTTGGTCCAGAAAGTCTCTGAGTTGACCTTTCATTGGCCTGTTAATTTTTCCTAAACGATTGCTTCCCACCCCAAGATTCCAAGGGAGATGATGAGAGGAAAAGAGGAGAGAGAAATAAGCTGGGTTGGCAGGGGGAAAACACCACCAGGAAAACAGGAAACAGGACAGAAGTAACACAACTCCTTCGAAGGGGACTCCCTTGCATGGAGACAGAGTCAGAGAAATCCAGGTAGTTTCAGGAGAGAAGGGAAAAGGGGTTAAGTCTGCTAGCAAAGCTGTATTAGAACTGTTCATTAATTATACTTCAGCTAAAAGACCAAACTGAGTTTGGGACCTCCTGACATGAATAGCTACTATTAAAGGAGCACCAGTTATGGGCAGACACTGTGCAACCTGCACCACCAACCCCAAGGTGTAGGCACTGTCATCATCATTTTACAGAAGAAACCAAAGATCTGAGAGGCTGCCTTGCCCAAGGTGGCAGAGCTAACAAATTGCCAAGCTGGGACTCCAGCCCAGGTCTTCCTAACCTAGAGACCAAGTTTGTCCCGACTACACTGGCTAATGCAGCAGGGAGTAGGTTTGTTGAATGTGTGGAGGCTTGAATGAGTGAGTCGAGGCAGTTGGGGGATGGGTTGGAGGTGCCAGAGAGTAGTAAGGAAGAAGAAGGGTGAGGGCTGCAGCTTTACCGTTGGAGAAGTCCAGAGGCCGCCTCTGAGCTCTGCAAGTGCTGGCTTTGCTGACATTGAAGGCAAGGGAGCGCAGCAATGGGCAACCAGAAGAAAATCCAAACTGTCCAAATGAGCTTTATGAGAGAGTCGTGCTCACCCACATCATTCCAAAAGGCAGCCAACCAGTCCTCAAAGAAAGCTATCTCTGTCTAGGAAACAGGAAATATTAATCTAACCAGGTGGCTTCCAGAATGGAATATGTAGGCTTGGGGTATTACAATATTCCAAATAAAGTATGAAATCTCGAATAATAATCACAGTGCAGTCAAAGCTTGAGTTCCCGAGGCCCCACTCACTGGCACCCTTAATTAACTTCTTTTCCCCCTATCCCTGCTGTGCTCAGCTTTTAGGAGAGTGAGGTCAACAATAAGAAAACAAGCTCATATCAGGGATTTAGTTTACAAAAACAACTTCGAAAGGATGTCCCAGGTTCAACTCACAATTTCTCATTCTCTCTACACCTCTAGTTCTGTTGTGGGAGAAGCGATCGCCCTGAGACCTTATGATCCTCCATTAACAAGGAATGACTGGATCTCAGGGCCCACTGTCTCCCTAAGGGAAGAATATGGACTTAAATGTCTCTGTAGAAAGATTTCCCAACAACAAGGGTGGAAGAGATAAGGATGGGTAGGAGGGGTGGGAGGAGAAGGAGGAGGAACCCAAAGGGTTTTCTGCTTAACCCTCAGCACACCAGAAAATTCCTCTGCCCTGAATAGCTGCGCCAGACCTTGCAGTGAGTGGAAGTTTGTGCTGTACGTGTTATCTATTATCTGATCTAATGTTTCTGAGTAATGTGCTGATCCTTGAGACTCTCAGCGTCCTTGTGTCCTATGGAGGTGGGCCCCAAACAGGAAACAGTGGTCTAGGGTGTCAACAGCCCAGCAACCCCAACATTGGTAAATGTTTGCAAACTCCCTTTCTGACACCCTGCAACTTACGACATAGGCTGGACCCAGAGCCAGCATGGCCATAGCGCCTAGCTGAAGAGCCGGGCCCTGAGCTCTCGGTTTTAGTCTTCATGGGACTCTGCAATGAAACAGACATAGCTGACCCTACCTCCCTCAGGGGTGACCTTCTAGATGGAGGGTGGCATAACGAGGACAGGGCCAACTCCCTCCATTTCAGGAAGCCCTGGAAGCCAAGGTGTTCCCTTTGAGCTGAAAGAAGTGTCTCAGCATTCCCACCTGCCTGTTCCACTTCAAAAGCCAGACTCTCCAGGACAAGAGTCCTTCCTACTTCAGGTTCCCACGGGACAGTGGAACTGAGACTGGGCAAAGTCTGGCGGCAGAAGCCTGGGGCAGGATCTCAGCACGCTGACCGGGCGGGGAGCAGACTCAGGGTAGGTGGGGGGTGGCGGTGAGGGGGAACATCTCACTTCCCTTTTGTCACACTTGAAGCACTGTGTGCCACGCAGCCAGAAGGAAACTATTTATAGGCAAGTCTTCCTTATTTTCTACAGGGAATGTTCCACCCAAAGATTCGGCGATGTTGCCAGCAAAACACAGGGTCCTGTGTCAGGAGAAGCGGAAAAAGACACGGTGCGAGAGGTGCGGGACAAGCCACAAAGCAAACACTGGGTTAGGAGCTGGGAAAGGAAACACAAGAAGGATATTGAGCGCTAGAGCGTTAGCACACTGTTAATGGGACGGTTGAAAAACATCCCTCCCCACTTACTCCTCCACCGCAGGCCCCCGTCCATCTGAAGCTCTGTCTAGACCTAATTACTTACTTGTCCCTTTTTCTGAAGAGGCTGGGGGAATAAGGAGGCTGAAATGCCATGGTTTAATCTGTCCTTGTTTCTTGCTTATCTTCGCTCTTCCCCTCTGGTTCCACCCCAATGTGGAAGACTATAGACAGGAAGGCCACTGCCACTTATATAGTTACTTTGGCTTCGTGGAAAATCCCCAAAGTCCAGAAGGAGGGAAGCAAGAAGGAAAGACGGAGACAGAGAAAGTGCCTTGTTCTCTGTGGATCATGTGAACTGCCTTGCATGGCCGGGGCCCAGAGCGCTGACTTTGGGGGGCAGGAAGATGGGGAGGAGGATGCAGATGCAGATGCAGAAGGCGATGGTGGGTGGAAGGGAGCCCAAGGAGATCCCGGCGGTGGAGAGATGGATACTGTCTTGGAAAAGCAGCTCCAGCGATTGATTTGGGGCAAACTCTGGCATGGAATGATGGCAGGAGCAATGAATTGTGCCTTTCAGCTCCCTCCGGGCCAGGGTCACAAACAGTCTCTGTGTGACACTAGGGCCGAAAGGAGGAACCAAACCCTGTTTTAACAAGGCATTCTACCATACTTGCCCTCATTCACAGAAGCCAAAAACTGCTCTTGTCAAATCACCCCAAATCATCACCCCAACTTTGGTGGCTAAATATGGTGGGGGGGAGGTTTGTCCTGGCATCTCCGCAGGACTGGAAGTATTGGCTACTTATCCAGGAATGCAGTTTAGCTCAGTGGATCTTAAATTACATGAACCTTGTGTCAATGTTTATGCCTGTCTCCCTTCCCCTTATGCCTTGCAGCTGGGAAAATTTACCTCCATAATTTTTCCAAGCCCTCTTCTTATTTTCCACCCTCCCCATTATCTGTCTACAAGTATGAAATAGATATTCCTGAAAAAGAGGCTTGTAAAATTAACCTTGGTAAACGGGGAATCACCATCCTCCTTCCCCCTCCCCACGCTAGTTGCCATTATCATTTAATTCAATTCCAATCAGTTCAATTCAAAGTTGGCTGAATGCTTATTCCAAGCTCAAGGCACATTGCAGGGAAATTTTTAAAAAGGAAACTGGTAGTACAAGTCAAACACTGTGCTTCCTTCCAGATATCCTAGGTCTGTGTGGCACATTCAGAAGTCTCCTTACTGGTTAGAACTTAGTGAGATGTTTGCTTCAGGAAAAGCCTCACAGTCTTCGGGGTGCTCAGGAGGTAGCATCGGGTAGGAGAGGACCACGCAGCTGCCATCCTGGGCATCACTTCATTTCACAGAATGGAGAGTTTTCCTTCTCCCCACCCTGACCTTCGTCTGGTGCCTACTTAGATGGGGTGATGCAGCAGTCCCGAAGCTGTGGCTACTCTGACATTGTGGCCAACCCCTCAGCCACCTCCTCTCGAGCTAAGGTTGCTTGTTCACCCCCACAGACGGACAAGCATCTTCAGGTGAACAAAGAGGTCCCCTCGTGGCAGCCCACTCTCTGGAAATCCTGGAGCCCTGCAGCCTTCCCAGGGACTGGGAAAGAAAGCAGCAAGAATTTAGCCACTCTCCACGTTTGTTTGTTGCACCAGCCCTCCACCAGCCTATCCAGGCCAGAGAGACACTGGCAGGGCCTCTCCCTGTCCCCTCTGCTCTGTGGAGCAGTCCCCAGAGCCGAAATTCCAAGCCATTTTCTCTGGCAGTTGCCAGGGTTACTCTGAGTGGCATGTGAAGGACTCGGGCTATTGGCAATGCTCGGAAGACAAGCACTAGGACGTTCTTGCTGAGGACGTGGAGGCAGCAGACAAGGGGACTATGAAGAGGGCAGGGGCTCCGAGGTGGAGCACCTGGCTCCATTGTGGGCCCTGCTATAGAATGGGTGACCTTTGAAGTGGCACAGGTTCCCTAGGGAACAAAAGGACGGTTAATAATGCTGGCCTCTTCAGGCGCTCCGGCTCCTTGGCCATGATGGGTAAGCATTATGGGCCTCTCAGGGCTCTCACATTGTGCTCCCCGAGGCCCTCGCTTACCCCACAGCAGAGCTATTCACCATGGGCTCACATGAGGTGGCTCCTCGATCCTCTGTTGTGGGACTCTGACTTGTGAAGAGGGGCTGTGCTGATTGCAAAGGGCCTCCAGCTTCCCAGCCACCACCCCCACCCCAGCCTTCTGGATGGAAAGAAGGCCGCCCAGCTGGGGCGGAGGGCAGTGGCGGGAGGAGGCAGGGGGAACATTGCTCCCAGGACAGAAAGAAAGGAGAGAAACAGGGCAAGTTTCTCCCTGGACAGGGCCCCTCAACCATGGGAACAGCACCAGGGAACTCAAAGGAGTGCTGAGAGGGGTTAAGAAAGGTCTCCCGCCAGGTTTGAGAATTGCTGACAAGGAATACACACACCTTCTCAGGAAGAAAGAGAAGCACAGAAGCACACACACATTTGTGCAAACACCTTCTCCAGCTTTCCACACAGTCTAATTCATAGAGACAGGCAGAGAGAGGCAACCCCTCTTCTCTGCTGTTGCCAGCTTCCTCATAATCCCAAAGGGGTAGTGAGGCCACAGAACATAGCGAGATAGCAAGGCAGGACACTGTCGTAGGCCAGGCCAGAGCGTCAAAAGGCATGGCCTCTGCTCTCTCTGACATCAGAGCTGGCTGTGTGCTGTGCAAGGGTCATAGGTGCCAGGGTCTTAGGGGAAGCTTTCAGTGGCATTCAGGTGGGCACAAGGGGAACCAGCTTGAAGCCTCACACTGCACACCAGAAACAGGAAGTCCCTGACACCGCTAGGACCACAGCTTTCAAAGATGTCAATCATACATTATAATGGACTCTTGTAAATGAAGGTGAAATAAAAACAAGTGCCATTTGTGCACAATCAATCATACGGATGCTTAAGAAATGATTCCCACAAGTTCCTCATGAGGACAGTTCTAACTAGAGCCAATCCTGGCATAGATACCCTCTGTGACCTGAGAAGTGTGATCTAAAAGGCACTGAGAAAAAAAATCTCTCTCAGAGCTGTTTTCCAGACATGCTACTGTGGTCCCTACAAATTTCACCATCAGAACCATGCCTTTGGGTTCTAATGGTCTCTCTTGGAGTTCTTTATACTCTGGGCAATCAGAAAAGTTTGTTTTCCAATGTAAAAAGCCCTGGAAATGTGCTACGGTCAGCCGCTATCAGCTCAAATACTTAAGTATGAATTAAATTATTGGATTACTTTTAACAGAGCAGTCACTGGCCAATCAGCATGAAGATGACTGGGCACACAGCAGATAAACCTTGACAGTGGGCCGTGGAGGGGAAAAAAATGGATCTAGACGAGATTCGTAACATCAGGATCACCTGAGGGAGCTTGTGGAAAACACGGACGTTCTGGACTCCAGCCCTAACAAATCTAGTGGACTAAGTCTGGAGCTGGGGAAGGGTAATTTTCAGATGATTTGGATGCAGCTCTTCTGGCATCAGTCCAAGGAACTGCTTTTAGGAACCACTAGCCTAAAGGTGAGAGCCAAGAAACAGTCTACTTGAAGACCCCTCGTGGTGCCAGGGGCACTGAGACCCACTTTGTATGACACATTCTGATGAGGTTCGGCTTATTCTGGGTCTGCTGGCCGTTCTGCCATCTGTTTCTCTCTTCTTCCTGAAAGCTTGTCCAGAACGTGAGTGAGAGCTACTATTAGCGGGATAACCCTGGAGCTGCTCTGATTTCTAGCTAAATCTTTGGCAAATTTTGCCTCTCTGTTATAAGGAACAGATTCCTTCTAAGATATTTCACAGCTGTCAGTGGGAACACTGAGCCTGGCAGGTTGGGGACATGGAGGATGGGCCTCACAGTGAGAAAGAGAGAATGGGAAGGGGCTGATTTTTTTCTAACAGCACAGTTTGGTCAATGAACCAGCTCCACCTCCTTTCTACAGGAGCTAGCTCCAGCCCTGTGGCTGTCACGGCCAGGTCAAACATGGGTTGATTCCCAGGTTAGCTGGAGGGGTGTGACTCATTCCCCCCTCAAGAACCTGCTGGGACTGACTACGAAGACTTGCCAGGATCTCTGCAAACATGCCCATCCGCACCCTGATCCAAGCCTGGAGCTCACCCGCCACTACCGTCTTCACCCCATCCCATCACTTGTGAGCTCCGCCCCAGCAACAAGGCTGTCTCTACTGCTCACTGACTACCCTCTCCCAAGATGGAGCAGGAGGGGAGTTGCTATTTTCTGTGGTACACATCCAGCCTGTGTTTTGGTATTTTCTTTTCTTTTAATGTTTAATTTACACTGCCTGCTAGGTTTGGGGCTTAAATAAACAAAAGCTATGCTTCCCCTCAAGGCCTGGACTTCCTGGTTGCCTGCCAGCAACACGGTGACCCTTTCAACCTCTTCTCTTGCTCCTTGAGATAGTCAGTGTAAGGGGTGGGGTTGAAAGAGAAAAATATCTTGGGTCAAAAGCCTGGAAATTCTTAGTGCCAGCCTAAAATACCAGCCCTAACCCTTGCCGACAACACGAATGTTAAGAACTGAAGCCATCTTACCAAGTACAGACTTCTTTTAAAGGCCACAGCAAGACTGTAAGGATAAAGCGCAAAAATGGAAAATTCAAAGTATTGGCATTGATTTTTTTTTTGAAAAACTGACTTATAAACGTCTTTGTGCCACCAAGCAAAGATAGAAGTACCCAGGTCTTTGTGGGGGCAGCCTTGGTGGGCACGAGCAGCTTTAAAGACCTATAGACAGAAGAGCACAGTGGGCCTGACCAGGAAAGGCTTCTTGCCAAAGCTCATACACCTTAAAAAATAAGAGAAACACTAGCCCCTATGTCCTGGGATAGAGCTCTAACAGCAAACTAACAAATCCTGGTCAACCGTTCTGACATCCTGTTATTTACTAAAACTAATAATACCATGGAGTTTGTTGACAGAGTTGCAGAAGAACTAAAGTAAATATGGAAACTGAGGACTAGCCAAATGTAGACAGTTACTAGGCTCAGCAGTTGAGAAGAAGAGAGTTTCACAGATACTCCTTGGACATCTTGGGGAACCAGGGCCTGGAGCATGGTTGGGAGATAACCCCGAAGGCATCCGTCACCGTCACCTGGTGATTTCTCTCCAACAACAGGCTGCTGCAATGATGGGCTTGGCCCACGGAGCTGGTACTAAGCTCTCAGGTGACAGTAATGAGAAGAATTGAGGGGAGCTCCCCTGCTGCATATGTGGAGGGAGGTATGTCCTGAGAAACGTCACTCTGGCACCCATTCTAAATGAACTTGGTCAAGAGGGAAGAGTATACATCAGAAGGCCTAAGCTCTTCTTCCACCTTGGTCGCTAGCCAGCTGGAGGACTGCACAGAAGACCTCTAAACACCCAATGCTGCAAGATCCTCATCCCCGAAATGGGAATACCCTCACTGCCCCACAAGGTGTGTATGTTTACAGATACTCTGAAGTTTGAAATCATAGATAATATTTTAATTTTTTTTACAGACTGAAGATGTCCTTGATGATATTATAAATATCTGCCTATGTTTCCAGACTTGATAAACACCCTGTAGGCACCAGCCATTGCTGAGTTCTTTGGAGAGTAAAAAAACGGCCACGTGAATGTGATACTCTATAAGGGCCCTGTTCCCCAAACAAGGCTGGCAAAATGCTCCCCAAATGAGTAGCCCTTTCAATGCTGTTTCAAAGTGTAGTGTTTTTAACCTTCTGTCCAGTTCCAATTTTTGTTCCCATGGTTTCACAGGTTATCTATACTGCTTATGCAGAGTGGGGTAGTTTGAGGAGTTCACGTTACAGTGGAATCCATATTTAAATTATTCTCCTGAAGGTCTTTCTTAGCAATCTTTTCCTGTACGTAGCATTCCTAACTTGCACAACATTTTGACCTTGACAGCCTCTCCGATGATAAAATCAGTAATCAGCAGGACTTGTAATTCTTTCTGGCAGGACTGAAGGCACAGCCAGATAGGACTATGACTGCAAATGTGCAGTGCAAGGTCTCAAGTGAGCATCGATTAGCCTCCTAGACTAGAATATAAGCCTTGTGAGGGCAGGGGCTTGTCTTATTCACCACTGTATGCCCGGGGCTTGGACCAGTCAGTGCCTGGCACGCAGTATGAATGTGGTAAATACATACTTAATCAAAACAGAAAGAAAAGGGTTGGCGAAGTGTTAGGTCTTTGCTAACGGCTTCAGTGGAGAAGAACTACAGGCAAATTCATGAATTGGCCTCTGTTAACATTTTAATTTGGGGACAAATCGTTGTGTGAGAGAAACTCCGCAGTTAGAAACACAAAAGGCCTGTGAAAATCAAACATACTTGGGAAACCCAAACACTGTGTAATTGAGTAAGTGGCCACTAATGACCTGGAAACAAGGCCCAACCTCTTAAATAAAAGGGATAACTCATCCGTGTGTGTGCTCCGGGTTCTGCACTAAAGCTGGGACTTTGGTCAGTTTCCATCTTTAGCTAAAGGGGCTAGGTCAGTTGGGAATCGGTCACCCACAGGGAGCAGTAGAGGGTGGTGAAGCCCAGGAGCAGAACAGCCAAGTCTCAGCTGGCACCAATATCAAAGAGGGATTTAGGGCTAGCAGGCCCGATTCTCTGAGTAAGTGACAGCCATATAACTGGAATGATGGGGTGGGGGTGGGGGACAAAAAAAACACCCCCATCCAGACTAAAAATACCCCAACACTGGCCAAGTTAAAGGAAATTCTCATCGTTAATATCAACCTTGGATTTGAAGTCTTGAGGTATCCTGTTCAAATGGAAAGTCTTTCTCAGACGGGGAACTGTTTAGTTTTCTCAGGGGAGGAATGTGGTAACCTGGCTCAGCTTGGTCCGAACACTGGGGCTTCTGGTAGAAGTGACCCAGGCGGACTAAGTATGGACTGGTGGGGTGCTGCTAAGGGTGGGGCATCACAAAGGGTCCTGGTTACCTGGTGGCCTTGGGCTTTCAGGGCACAGGCAAATGTGACCAAATATTCAACACCTGCTGGCAAGAAACCAAATTGCCTCTGAGTGGGCAGCCGTAAGAGTCGTAGAGTTTACGGCAAAGGAGATTGTTTTCTCCTTTTCTTCTTGGTAAAAAAAAGCAAGCTGTTATGAAGATGCCTTGAGGAGCAAGCTGCCTTGGGCATATTGGGAACGTTTATCTTCAGTGCTCCCCGTCTAGGAGATCCCGTTTGCTTGTTCATCAAAACATGCCCCCTGGATGCATCCTTCTCCAACTCTGCTGCCTCATTTATAAGGTGGCGCAGCAGAGAAATTGACCCCCAGGCAGAGTCGATGGCTGATAGGGGTTGATGGATTCCCCTTCCCTGCAGTAATTTCTTTTTACCAAGAGCCTTCTGTTAACTCAAAGGAGTGTCTAGTGGGAGAGATTCTGGGCATTCTTTGGCCATTTTCTGCCATTCTCTGCTGGCAGTGGCCTTCTCTGCCTGAGCACCAGGCAGCTCTAGCAGCAGACATAATACTCACACTAGAGCTGGCCAGTGTGGCCCTTGCCCCTCATCACCCCTCCTTCTTGCCCTTGTAAAACTCTAGAAAAACCTCAGCCCTGGGGCTCCCTCTAGCTTGACTAGGTGATGGCCAACTGCCTGACACCAGGCAGAGCTGGGCCGATAGAGGAAGGCAGGGGAGTAGGGCTGGGCACACCCCCCAGCCCCATGGCCCTGTTGTGAGGCGTTGACAGCTGGGAGAGGACCTGAAACCAGTTAGCCTGGGGCTCCCAGCCAGCAGGGTATTTTCATCTTGTTTTGACTGGGACCGTCCTCCCCTGTGTAAACACATCCATGTCAGGGGGAAGAAAATGTAGAGCAGCTTAAAATAGGCGGGTGGAATGCATCCCACCCATGAATCACCAGTGCAGGGAATGCCCTGCAGGTGGGCCTTGCTTTAAGCAAACCTGACATATGAAAATCTCAATTTAACAAGAGGGCAGGGATGGACAGCTGTTAGGTCTTGACCTACCACTGGGAGATCTCAAAGCCTCATCTGGTCCAAATAATAACATCAGCAGCTCCCATGCACTGATTACTTAGTGGGCACTGTGCTAAGAGCATTAGATACATTAGCCTTTTGAATCTTGTCAACAGTCTCAGGACTTGGGTATTATATTATGACTAGGCCTGTTTTGCGGATGAGGGAACTGAGGCTCAGAGAGGTTAAATAACTCGCCTGGGGTTGCACAGCTAGTAAGCGGCAGAGGTCAAATAAGACCCCCTGGTCTGTGATTCTAAAGTGCTGGGCTGTCTCTAGCTGGGGACTGCACTTTGTTTTGAGGGCTCCAGGCACAACTGCATTCCAGGCAGCAACTGGAACTTGCTCCAGTGTCCCTTTCCCGCTAAAGTCCCTTTGTCACAGCTGCAGGGGAATCCAAAAAGGGTCCTTATCAGGGTCAGAGTGGGGAAGCTCTTGGGCAGGGGCTGGTTCTTTCTATTGACTGAAGGACTCCCAAGGAAATTAATTTCCTGGAAAAGTGAGCCACACCTAGAATGCCAGGATGGCATGGATCTGCGTTTCAATTCAGGGACTGGCACACTGTTTAAGGGCAGCTGCTTGACCATTCCCAGGGAAGGCCACTCAGTAGTCACAAGTAAGTATGAACTACCCAGACACCAGGCTGGGGAAGGGACAAAAGATTCAGTATAATCCAGTATAAGGAAAGCCCAAATGTAAACACGTATTTTGAAACAAAATGTCAGCGATCATGGTGTCTGTGCAGGGCTGGCCCCCAGGGCTAAACTGTGAAGTAGGAGTCTGTCTTCAGAACCTTCCTGCTTCCTTTTCAGGGACCTTCCTCCTGCCTGTTCCCTCAGGCCACCTCTGCCCTCCTGCTGCCTGGAGTTTCATGGGGCCCATGGCTACAGGGGGTGGAAGGGGGACTGCCCTCCCTAGCAATGCCCTCATTAAGGGAGACTCCCATTCTCCTTCCAGAAAGTCAAACATACCTGGTCTTTGGGCCAATCCTAAAGGACAAATTGAAGAAATTTGTTTGTGTAAATGGCAGATAATGGCTTAACAGGTTTTCCTCAGTCAGATCGCAGGGGCTCTAATCTTTAATCGATGCTATAATTTTTTTTTTTTAGAGTCTCGCTCTGTCACCCAGGCTAGAGTGCAGTGTCATCATGATAGCTCACAGCAACCTCAAACTCCTGGGCTCAAGTGTTCCTCCTTGCCTCAGCCTCCCAAGAAGCCAGGACTACAGGTGCACATAACCATGTCCGGCTAATTCTTCTATTTTGTTGTAGAGATGGGGTCTCACTGTTGCTCAGGCTGGTCTTGAACTCCTGGGCTCGAACTCCTAGTCTCAAGCAGTCAGTCATCCCGCCTCAGCCTCCCAAAGTACAATGCTATGGTTTTTGTTATGGAGGTGGGGGTGCGGAGAACAAGCTGGGAGGGGGCAGAAGCGGGGGGGGGGGAGGAGATTGCTTATCAATGATCTTCAAATCTTGCCAACTAGGCCACATTCTACTCTGACTCTAGGTAAGGCTGGCTCTATGTATAGGGATAAATACTATGCTCTCACACTTGTGCTGTATACTTTCCAGAATATGGTGGAAAGAATATTGGAATAGCAGTCAGGAAACCTCAGTTCTGGCCTGGTTTTGCCCCTGACTACGGGAACAACCTTGAAAATTCCTGTAACCATTCTGGGCCCCAGTTTCCCCTAAATGTAAAATGAGAGGGTTGGGGCTGTACATTTATATTTATTTGTGTGCTTACTTGGTGAATGATACCCCTATTTAGACTGGGAGCTCCATGAGGCCAGGGGCTATATCCCAAATGCCTACAACAGTGGCTGGCACAGTGTGGGCTCAACAAGTGGAATAATTGAATGAATGAGTGAATGGCAAAAGTGACTTCTAAGGTTGCTGCCAGTTCTAATAGTCTCAGCCTTGATCTCGGATGCAACTATTTACAGGTCTACTTCTGAGTCAAGAGGTCTAGGCCAAGGGCTAATGAGACCTTCAGGCCCTTGCTTTCGGAACCCAGACGTGTCTGCAGCATCAGGGGTGGCCTGTGCTCAGAGGAGAAGATCTGGGACTAAAGGCAGCAATCAAGAGCCTCCATGAGGCACAAGAGGCTTGCAGGGTGCTGGATTGCAGGGGGGGGGGGGGGGGAGGGGGAGGGGGGAGGGAGAGGGCTGTAGGAAGGGCAGGGTGGATCAGAAGGAGGAGCCAGGAGAATAACTTTTACATTCTTTTCTGTGGGAAACCGAGATAACAGAGACCTGATGGGTGCCTGGGCTGAGGTAGGAAAAGTGCCGAGTTGCATGGTGACTCCAGGTCAGGAGCTGGAATGGGCCCAGAGCTCTCAAGCCTCTGCTCACTCCCTTGGGACTGGCCCCTGGCTCCAGGCTAGCTCCCTGAATAGCTTCCCCCACCCCACCCTGCCCTTCCACGATTCCAGCTTCTTAGGCCAGCCTGCTTCCTTGTCCAGCCACCTCTCCACTGCCTTCCCCTCTGCCCCTCCCCCTCCGCCAAAACTACATGGAAGTCCAAGTCCTCCCCCAACCTCTGTCCAAGGCTCAGTGCAGTCACCCATTAGAGCTCTGGGACGCCAGGCTGGCTTCTGGGCAAACTTCCCCCCTTCCCAGTGCAGCCACATTCACACTCTGACACAGCTCCTCCCCTCCTTACGCAAAAGGACCTCCCTCCCTGCCAAACACACTCCCTGCCCTACTCCACCCGACTCCATCGCCCATGCCCTCTCCTAGGGACACTCCCAGACATTATTCTGATGTGCTGAGATGTTGTCTTTTGCCCTCCCTACTCTTTCCTTCCCCCACATCCTTTCACATCACAGAAGGGGCCACAGTTCCGATCTGAAAGAATGAATTTTCAAGAGTGAAATTTCAGGTATTAGTGAGTGGGGAGAGAGAGAGATTTCTGGGGCAGGGGGGGTCCTTCCCAGAATTCTTGAAATAACACTGTGGAGATGGTTACCTGCTCTGCACTCATTAGGCAAATTCTGGCATTTGCTGCCCTGTGAGCTGGAAGACTGAAGTTCTGGTCCCATCTCTGCCAGTCTGTGGAACACTGGGCATATCACTTCAATTCTCTGTGTCTCAGTTTCTTCATCTGTCAAATGGGAGTGATTACCCCCACCCTACTCACCTTGGCAGAACTTTTATGAAAGTTAGAGACCGCGTGTGTGCACACGCATGTGCTCACACGTGCGGGCATACATATAACAGAGAGAAAGTGAAAAGAAGGGTGAGAGAGCAACAGCAAGAGTGTGTGGACCGCACTTTCTACAGGGCCAGGCCCTGGAGAAATATCAGGGATTATTATGCTCCCCGAACCCCCCATGCTTTAAGAACTCATCCAGGTTACTTGGTAGAGCTGTCTTCTCAAAAAAACTGTCAGGGCACCTTAGGCCTGCCCCTTTCATCTCTTCCAACTTCTGTCTCTCCCCCAGGGCTTGGCCCTTAGCCACATTTGGTCTCCTGTGCACCTCCACCCTGCTTTAAGAACATCTCCTGCTCCACCCTCGTCCCCCTCACCACCCATCCTGTCACCCTCAGGCCTTCCTTCATCAGCCGAGAAGGGCCTCTTGCCTGCTCTGTCCCTCTCCATACTGTGCAGAATGACCCTGCTTTCCCAGCCCTGACCTCAGGCCTTCCCCATCAAAGCTTTAAAGAGGAAGGGACTCTGGGGGGTAATGACTGAACTTGACAATTTGCTACAGAGGCTGAGCACAATGCGGAACACCCAGCATGTGCTCAAGAAACACACCATTGTTTGGTTACATGTGCTGGGGAAGATGTTTGGGGTGGAGTCTGCTTTGGGGCCCCTGAAATCTTGCCAGATAGACAATTGCCTGCCCCACCTCTAGGTTCCACAGGCCCTGCCCAGCTGCTCTTCCCAACCCATTTTCCCCTTCACCTCTCAACCCAGAGAATGGGCTGGGCTGTTTCATCTCTAGGACCTGCATGCTAGAATGTGATTTCAGTCCTCCCTGGCCTAGTGCCATTGAGTTTCTCTGATGGCCCCACCTCTGCCCCAGGGATGAGAGGCTCAGGAGCAGTTTGGGGCACCCTCTCAATTTCCCAGTGCACGCAATCAGCTCTCTCTGCAGGGCCACGCCCAGGAGTCTTCTCACCTGAAGAAACCTGGGCTTCCTTCCCCAGAATTGAGGGCTGCTAGGGGCTGGAGAATGAAGCCCACCGCAGCACAGCATGGATCTAATAGCTCTGCTCATGTACAAGGTGATGATATTGCCCTTGGCTGGAATGTCTCTTGGTCTGAAAAATACTCGAGAGAGTGTCTCTTCCAAATTGTGGGGGCAAAGCCCTTGCTCTCATCCGAATGCTCCCTCCGGGCTGTGTTTCAACACTCCTCTCTCCAAAGAAGGAAATTGGAAGCAAAAGGTGACCTTGCTAGACCTTGCCAGGGAACTGGTGACAGGGTGGCAATGCATGGCCTCATTTTGCTGGCCCCTGCCACCTGTCTCTATCTCCCTCCCTCTGCCCGTTGCTGGGGCCCCATGTTGGCAGGCATGTTGGGAGGAGGAGGGAGCCTTTGGACAGGCCATCTGGGAAAGCTGGTCCCGTCCTGGAGGTGAACAAGGTGGTCTCAGAAGCCGAAAACTCAGCAGCTGAACATGTGGCAGGACTCTGAAGCAAGGTAGTAAAGAGGGAAGTGGGAGATTGGCAAGAAAGATCGCAAATTATCTCATTTATTACCAGTAACGGTAAGAGTAATAACAATAATAATAGCTACTACTTATTGAGAGCTTATTATGTACCAGGCACTGTGCCAAGCACTTTTCATGCATTATTTCATTTATTGTTCACACAACCTTATGTAAAATATTTTTTTTTTTTTGCAGATGACAGATGAGGAAGCAGAAACTCAGGGAGGTTGTGACCAGCCCAAGGTCACATTGCTGGAGCTGAGATTTGAGGATCCAGCTGACTCTAGAATCCACATTCCTCACTCTTACTCAGCCCTCACTGTTCCTGCCCAAGCATGGGCCCCGTCGCTGCTCACCAGGCACCATCTAACACAGTTGAGCCTCCCAAGGCCCTTAGAGCCTCGATTATCTGGAAATCGTTTTTCTTCACTCTATCTTTTTTCCTCCAAAGAGGCCAACATTCCAATTAGGGATTTGTTCAAGAGCATCTAACACATGGGGCAGGAGTCACACATGAGTACTGGGCTCTGAATTAGGAGAAAGACCAACTTTGCTCCTGGCCCTGCCATGAAATTATCATGTGACCCCAGGGCCTCAGTTTCCACACCTGTTCAGACTCTATCCCTGCACCTGGGCAGGGATCAATGATGCATAAAATACCAGAGTATCAAAGATTAGTGGTGGGTCTTTGACCTCTCTCTCCCCCAGTGGAAGGAGGCCCACCAATTTGAAAGTGTTCCAGCTCCCCACTTTCTACTTGGGGTTCACTCTTTGGTTAGTATGCTGCAAGCACTCACTATCACTTTCAGCATCTGATTCTGAGACTCACATTAAGACCTCCATGCCAGGTGGTGGCTTCTCCCCAGCATACTCGGAGGTAACCAAGCCTCTCTCACTGAACATGCATGAATGTCCTTTCCAATCACTCCTTTGACATGACCTTGCCTTGCCTTTTCCTTCCCCATGTCCTTCCTCTCTTCAGCACCACCCACCCCCACCGTGGCCCAGTAGTGTTCTGAGAATGTCATTTTCTTCACTCCTGGCATAAGTGCATGACCCACACCAGCTGGCTTCTTCCTTGAATGCACAATTCTCCCCTTTGGCTTACTTGGCATCTCTGGCTTCTTTTTGTTGTGTTTTGTTTTCTCATATATTCAGAGAGATGAAAGGAGCTTTGAAGATCAACTAGTTCAATTCCTTCCTTTTATGGGTGAGGACACTGAAATTTGGGTAGAAAAAATGACTTGCCCAGAGTCACACAGCCAGGTAGGGACAGAGCCAATCCTCCATCCAGGTCTGTCTAACCCTGGAGCCTCTGCTCTTTACTCTGCTCCCTTGCCCTTTAGGTAAGGCCTTAGCCCACCAGCCACCATCACCCTTCCCTTATCCAAATGCACCTGTTGCCCATGTCACACCACTGAGCACTGAATCTATTCCCTGATTGTTTGGCATGTGTAGATCTAGTTTTCCCAACAACAAAGCAGCCTGAGTGGCAGGGGGCTAACTCATTCCTCCCACTTGAATGAGGTACAAAGCGGGGAAGTGACCTGCCGAAGGTCAGACAGCTCTAGTCATGGGAACACTCTCCACTTGGGGCTACTTCCACTATACCACAATGCAGCACATCTCTCCTTCTCTCCCAGTTTTCCCCTTCTGTACTGTCCTGGAATTTTTAGTTCTTATCCCTTCCTCTTTTCTTGATATTCTCCTCCTTCCTACCTTCTGTATCTTTCACAAGCCTGCTGGACTTTAGAGCTGGAAGGGTCCTCTACCTATTACTTAACAGATGAGGAAACTGAGACCAGGAGAGGGGAAACAGATTGCCTGAAATCAGACAGCTAATTAGTGGCACAGAGGGAATGCAAGCCCACATCACCAACAGTTAGTTCAGTGTTCTTTCAACTACCCTCTTCCTATCTGATCTTTATTTCTATGGTCCTTCTTGCTTGAAAAGCCCTTTTCTGTTGATGTCCAAGTCCAACAAGATCTGAGAGTGCTTGGGCCCATGGTCACGCAATGTCCCTGGGAAAAGGTAGAAGGAGCAGAGAGGCCTGGAACCACCCACATCCTCCTGCATCCCATCCCAGAGGCCCAGCTTGGCCTTGCCGAGAGTGGTGACTATCAAGTATGTGTTGAGATAAAGCCATTGCCTCTCGGATTCTCGGTTCATGGCCTAGACGGTGGCGTCAAAGCCCGGAGCTGGCTGCAAAATGAGGTCAGCTCCCTGTCCTCCCAATGGAAAAATCTTGTAAAATCAATAGCATTTATAATGTCAACAGACCCGAAGACCTTTCCTCTGTTTGTTTTTTCCTCCTTGGCTGCTCTTTTTCACCACCATGCTGTGAAGGCACAGACAACACAGGAATCTGGCAAGGGCAGCTGTAAAGACCAGAACACAGCTCCGAGAGCCCCTGAACCAATGGGGCACGGGGGCATGCTGAGGTAGGAGTGACTTGTGAAGACCCTGGCCAAGGCCCTCCCGGTTCCCTCAGGCAAAGCTATTCAGATCCAAGGCCCTCTCTGGCAAGTGGCACCTGGTTGGAAATAACCAAGAGCTGCCCAAAGCTCCAGAAGAGATTCTGGAAGCTCTGCCTTGCCCCGACTTTGCCACACTGAGCCTTCGGTAAGTAAGAGAACAACCAGAAAACCAATTAGACACCACCATGGGGCCTTCCTGCACTGGAAAGTGTCTGAGGCTCTCAGACTGGAGTGGATGTTGGCCCATTTCCCAGACATCCCCCCCGGCAACACCATGGATATGTCCTACCTTCCCTCCACGCACACGGAGGGTGGCTACCCCCATGCTGTTTTTTGCATGGTCTCAAACAGCCTTCTTCTTCCTGCCCCCAAACAGGTCCTACTGTGGAGCCTGAAATTTCTATCATTAAATGCAGCCCTTTATATGAGAGTATCGTGAGTTGATTCTAGCCTGAATTCATTTGACCAATATTTATTGAGAATCTATTCTGTGTCAGACAGTGGTAGCTTCTCTCGACTGTGTTTTGTACTATTTATTGAAGAATGTTTCTCCCTGTGATTTCCCACTGAGCCTATAGAGTCAGATAAATAGCAGATTTGTTGCTACCAGGCAGAGGAAGCTCAGGGATGAGATGTGAAGGAGGGTCCTGAGAGTAAGCTTGTGCCATGGTGTGGGTCCCTGGACAATGGGGTACTGAGGCACAGGCACCTGGGGTGGTGACACGGAAGTTGCCCTTTCCATACAAACTCCTGAGACCAGGGACAAACATCACATCCCAGAGAAGTTGGCCTGGGTGGCCGCAAGAGGCAGAAGTGAGGACAAACCCAGGGCCTTCCATAGCTAAGGAACAACTGTGCCGTCTGCCTGCAGTCTTGGCAGGAGGGATCACTGCCTGTTGGCCTCCCAACCAAGTCAAAGGGCAAACATTTTAGAAGTAGCCCTCTCTTTTCTGATTGGTCCCCTGGGCACCTGAGTTTGGTTCCCTTGCTGGTCAAGATGCATCCAAGGCATTCAAAAGGCAATTAGGTGGCTCTTCAGTGGAAAGTTTTCCTGGTTAAACATCCCACCTCCACCTCCTGAATGCATGAACAAGATTTTGCAGCTCATCTTCTCCTAGGCAAGGACTTGGCCCTGTGCCTGCTCCCCCAACCCTGCCCTCTCTGGGTGATCTTGCTCAAGGACGCCAAGGGAGTTGGTGGCAGGGGATGGGAGCAGAGCCCAGGTTTCCTGGATCCTGGCCTGGCACTCCTGCCACCAGACCCTGCTGCTGCTCCCTCTCCTCTCTTGCCCTTTGTACTTAGTCTGCACCCCTGGAGGCGCGTGCCCCACACCCCACTAGCTTTCACTGGGCGAGATGTTTCTATTCACCACCAGTCAGCGGTTCAGCCATATGGGGCATAGGGAGTCTGGCCGTCTGTTGCCCGTGGGGCCAGGCCTGGGTTGGGGGAGGGGGAAGGGCAGGCCACTTTGCTGCTCTGAGACTGCAGAGATGGGTCCTAAGGCAGTAATTTTTGCCAGGGTGCTTAAGTGTGGCCCCTGGGCTTGGCTTCCCAGAGCCGGGCCAGGTCACTGTGGCCCCCCACCCCCCAGCCTTGTTGCTATGAAACATGGCTCTACAAGTGCTGAGTGGCATTGTAGGGGCCGGATGCAAACGGCACGCAGCAGGGGCTAGCTGTGAGCCAGTTGGCCAGCTGACATTTCAGGGTCCAAAGAGCTTGTGTGTACTGGACAAGCTGTTTATTGTGGTCTTGGCACTGCCCGGCCCTTCAGACAGCAACAAATGCTCCCAAACTGGGAAAGGAGAGGAAATAAGGAATCAGTCATAGCCAAAGAAGACCTGGAATCTCTTTCCTCACACCATTTGCTCCCTGCAGCTGACATGCTGCTGGTGCCAACCATCGGAAGTGCCCCTACAAGGGAACTGGAGGGGGCAAGCCCCACAAACCTCCATTCGTGAAGACCTCAAGCACAAATCGTGGAAATGCCCACGTCAGCATCCCCCTGACTGCTTAGCAGCAGAGGCTGCTGCTGAGGGAAGGTCGAGCAATCGGCATGTGGATTAGGAATGAGAAATCTTGATGTCACAAGGTTTAACAAGCAGAGGAATTGGCACCTCAAGGCTGCAGGCTCTACACACACACACACACACACACACATACACACCCTCAAGGAGATGGTCATAAACAGGCCATGATGTCCCGGCCTTGTTCTTTTGGATACACTCAACCAAGGTTGACCACACTCTTGGGAAAATGCGGCAAGGGCATGTGCATTGGAGCATAGGGTGGGGTAGAGAGGTGAGACAAAGAGGACCCCGCATGAGGGAAGCCAGGAAGCCAGAGTCCAGAGAAGTTGAGGGGAAGGCAGGGCTTCCCCTCAGGCCATACGACAGGCCAGACTGGCTCTGGGGCATGGAGCTTCCAAGAAGACATTTGGCCCTATGCCCCAGAGCCAGTCTGGTCTGTCTTATGGCCTGAGGGGAAGCCCTGCCTGAGACGGATGGACTCAGGGATAAGGGGTTGAGCTGTGCCTCAGGCTCTTAACTTCGGCACCTTGTTCCACAAAGAATTGTAGCTGCAGGGCTGGACAAACAGAACTGCTAAAGTGTCTTCTAAGTGTCCTGGTCAGGGTCTATGACAGTCTGTCTATGGTTTATTACATAGTCCTATCAGCCCAGCTGTGTGCGACAGACACTCTCAATCATCACGCATACCGCATACACAGGGCGACAGTAATGAACACCAGCATCTAACAGTCGTTCAGCACCTAGTTTGTGCCCAACGTGGTTCAAAGCACTTCATATACAGTATATATGCTATCTCAATTAACCCTCCCCAAAACCACAGGATCGGTATAACCCACGGGGTCGATATTATTCATATCATTCCCAATATGCAGAGGGGGAATCTGAGGCTAAGAGGGGCAAAATAACTTACCTCAAGGCACACCAGGAATAGAAAGTGGGTGACTAGGGATTCAAACCAAGGTCTGTCTGGCTTCAAAGCCTGTTCTCATTACATTTCAGGGCCACTTGTAGCTAAGCATATGAATGTGCCCATGTATAGAAGAAGCCTCAGGGAAGGAAAGAATGGGGTAAGGGAGAAGATCCAAAAGCTTGGCTGGGAGAAAAAAACTGTGATGCTGAGAGAGGAGTGCACAAGAGAGGGAGGATGGGCAGTAGATTGCCCGCCAGATGCCAGAAGCTAATATCATCTACGTATGGGGCCCCAGCCCTCTTGGTAACCCCCATAGCAACCGCATGGTGCTGCCATCTCACCAGTACTCACTTAGTCAAACTCAGCTAAAGAATGATTAAGTTCAACATGGCAACCTCAGGGAATACACACAGACCAAGTTACTATCTCCTGCTTGGTAAGACCTAAGCTTTAAAGTGAGTTTCCTCAGAGTCCAGCTCACCAGACACACGTGGCAGGCATTGAGGTACAGAGATGAATATATCAGGGACTCTGCCCTTGAGACATGGCCAGGCTGGCAAGGGCCGGTGTTAAGTTTGCCTTGAGCCATCCCCATGGCACAACCGATGCAAGGCTGTGGTTAGGGAAGAGAATGAAGTCCGTGGGCTCCCCACCCCCCGGGGATGGGGCTGGTGCCTTCAGCTCCCGGAGCCCAGCACTGCCACTCACAGAACCAGGCAGCCCCCACTGGCACCATTCTCCATTGCGGTGCTTCTACAAACGCAGTTCAGAGCAGCCTTTTGGGGCTATGCTGGCCACTTTAGCTGGCAAACCGGGAGCCTGAGGTGAGTGAGGGCCAGGAGAAGGGGTGAAGCCACAGGAGGTCCCCCTTGCCCTTTCTCTCTGAGTGTCTGACAGTGGAAGCCAGGAAGGGAAGAACACCTTTCCTCAGAGCTTTCCCCGACCCCCACATTGTCTCCTCCCCCTCTGGGAAGCCCAAGACTTAGAGAAAGTAATCCAACTAATTAACTAATTAATGAATATGGATGGCAAAGTTGCTGAGGTTGCTGGAAAACACCCTGTCGCCGCCAACACACACAGCCCAGCCAGGCACTTGCCTCCCACTGTGGGTGACAAGGAGACTAAGGAGGAACTACTAGACCGTATCTCCCCAAGTCTCCAGCTGCAGCAGAAGCGCCTGCATCCCAGCAGCCCTGTGCTCAATGGAGACCTGCTTCTGGGCAACACAGCCCCTCACAGGAACTGCCTCCCCCAATCCAGCTGGGGCTGCAATCTGCTCAGTTACTGAGCATCAAGGGTACTCTCCGTGGCCCAAGGAAGTCCATCCGTGGGCTCTCCCAGTGCAAAGAGCAAGGCTACAGAAGATGGATGGATGGAGATAGGAGAAGGGGAGAGAAAAGGAGGAGAGACTGAGAGGCACACACAGCTGGCAGGAGCCCATCTCCAGCTGTTGGGCGGGCTGTTTCCTTTGATAAAGCACTTGGCAGTACTCCCAGTTCTGTAGTTTCTGGCCTGCAAAAGCACACCCGGAGCACGAGCCTGCCTGTGGGAGGACTTCAGCCTTGCTTTGTTTTCTTTCTTTTTTTTTTTAAGCTTTAGAAAATGCCCCTCCCCTTCCAAGGAACCTTGCTCCTCCCCTACACCTGGGCAAAGTGAAGTTGCACCAGCAGGTGACGTGGGCTGGGCCAACGGGTGTCTTCACAGAAAGTCAATGCCACAGAGCCACGATCTTGGGCATGGAATGGCTGTGCAGTGAGGTCTCCGAATATACTTTCGGCCACATGTATGTAAGTGTGTGTGTGAGAGAGAGCACATAAGTGAGACTCTGTGTGTATGCGCGCGCACGTGTGTATATGTGCGCATGTGCGTGTGTGTGTCTGACAGGCTCTGCTTGTTTGTTGTGGCTGGCGCTGCCTTCTGTGTGGCACATCTCCACTGTTCTCCCCGCCTAGGCTCCTTCCAGCTCACTAATGCTTCCCTGGAAAGGACTGGGAAATAGGGGGAGTCCCAGTGTCACGTGATCACACCGAACAACAAGCCCACCCTCCACCCCCTGGTCTTATGGCTTTGGGGAAGCCTCCCCCTCCTCCATAAAAGGAGGAACAGGACTGGAAGGCCTCCAGGGTCCCTTGGAGGAAGCAGAGTGTGTAATGTCACAGGGTTCCCTGTCCCCATTCTTCATTTACAGCCTAATGACCAAACGCCCCCTTCCCATTGACCAGCCCCCATAGGGCCTCCCTAGAGTTTCCCAGATTCCTGAGGGGAACCTGATCCCACTCTGGGATCAGCAGGGGCTCTTCACATCATCCCCCAGAAATCCCCACTCCTTGGGAGCCCTGAGCACAGCTCCTGTTCCCACACGCAGCCAGCCCCGCAGCCCTGCCTGCCCTCCGCCTGCCTGCTGCTGGAGGTGGCCTCCCAGGGTCTGTGGCAGTGCTGCCCAGGGAGGGGGCCGGTCAGCCAAGTCCTCCCCAGCCCGCCCGGCGGGAAGCAGGAGCACAAGCAACAGACCTTCCCCTTTCCGGCCCAGGCTCCCAGGATGGCCCCAAACCACTGACCCGCTGCCCCACCACGCCTGCCTGTGGCCCAAACCAAAGCACCCTTGGCCCTTAGCGATGGGAGAAGCCAGTTGGAAAGAAGCAAACATGACACAAAAACAAACACAGCCTGGGAACTTTGCACCAGCTTCCAAACTGGAAGTCCTCAAACGTCCCTTGTTCCACGCCCCCAATCCCTGCAAAGTGTTTACCTCATGAAAAAAGGGAGGGCACTTCGACTCCCAGGAGGGACCTTGGAGCCAGAAGGGCACCTTAGGGATCAACTAGTCTAACCCTTTCATCTTACATGTGGGGAAACTGGGGCTCACAGAGGGGAAGAGACATTTGCTGGTTAGCAGAACTGCTACTAGAAGTCAGGTACTTCCCCAAACACTTCTGGGTCCTGGCTATGGTTGAGAGAAGATACACCAACCTGAGGCCCAAGCAGAAACTTCAGGCCCCAGAAACAGTAGACCCAGCTCCAGAGTTAAAGTGGGCAGTGCAGCCTGGTGAGCTGAGGGCGGCCAGGATGCTTGTGTGGGGCAAGGAGCACTCTAGACTCCTTAACTTGTCAACAGACATGCTTACTGGCGATGCTGGGCCAGGTGGGCATCACTCAGGGCTCAATGTCAAGCCTGAGCTGGGTTGAAGACCCCTGCTCTTCCCTGCCTTCACCCTTTCTAGAGTGTTCTTCCTACTGAGGACTCAAGCTCCGGAAGTGGGTAGAAGCCTAGTCCCAGTTTGTCCACTGGTTGGGAGGGGGAATTGCGGGCAAACCTAAGTATGTAGCCTTTAGCACATTTTTGGGATTCTGAGTTCACCTTGCTCCTTCCCAGCCCAAATGTAATACTCCAGTTGAGGTCTAAGTGTGTAGCCTGAAATGAGCATGGAAGAGGAACTGGGTGGGAGTGCCTACCAGCTTCGAGAAGGTGATAAGCCATGGAAAGCTTTCTCAACTTTGTGCAAGCTTGGGGGCCAGATCGTGGGCAGATGGCCAGTCCACAAGGCTGACCCTAGTATGCCCAGGACAAAATTAAATCGTCCAGGTCTGTGCTCAAGCCATGGGCTGGGGCTCAAGCTGAGGCCAATGGTATTGCTGTCCTGCTCTCTCTGACATGGCCAACCCTCCACTACTGCAAGCTGTCAACCCTTCGCTACAGCCAGTGTGGAAAAAGCACACATTGTGCTCTGAGATAGAGTGGCCTGGATATCTGGGAGAAGATCCATAAAATAAAGAGCTCAGAATGGATGACACTCATGCTTACTACTTTCAATACTTACACACATGCTGCAGAACCTCTCCTAACCACCTCTATTCTCCTTGTTCTTGCTGAAGACTGGTATACAAACAACAGATAGCACAAGGTCCTTCTGACCTTTCACTCTGCAGCAAGATTCCAGACAGTTACAACTGCCACCTAATTCCACCTAATGCCAGAGCCCATCACTTTGTAGGACATTTTGGCTTGTGGTATTTTGCTTCTATGGATGTATACCTTTATAATTGTTTTCCAGTGATTTCTATGCATGTTTCCCATCTCTTCAACTTGACCCAAAGCTCCCAAAGGGTGGGAAGCAGGACTTTGGTATTAATTTCTCCCCTCCTCCATCCTCCTGTGGCACCCAGTACAGTTGTGTGGGCAAGAGGATAGTCTCAATAGTGCTTGTTCAACTCAGTAACAACAACTGGGGAGGCCAGTATAATTTCTGAATTCATCTGCAAGCGTATCCAGTGATGACGGAAATCTGCAGCTGGACGTATCCTACGCAGCAAAGAAAGAGCTATTCTTGAAGGAAGGGTCACCCAAAGCCAGCATGTCAGTTGACTTAACCACCCCCTCCCTGTGCCATCTTGATGAAATAACAAATAAGCAGTTGGGATGAGGGTGGGGTACCTCACACCAAGCAGCCATGAAGCCCAGGAGCTAGACATTCCATTTCCCAGCATCCTTTACTCTGTTTCATCCATCTCTTTGGCAACAGGGTTTTAGGCTGCTTTCTGGTTTCCTTTCCAGAAATGTCCCTCTCCCTGAATCTAGCCATATGACTATATCAGATCCAGAGTTCATTACTGATAGGAAATCATTTTAAACTAGATATCATAGATATTATGTTTGTTCATTAATGAGTGTTAACATACATCAGACCTTGTTTACGGGTTTACCAGTGAGAAGATATAAGGGGACTGTTTTGATGGTAGAGACACATTCATGGATGGGAACCCTTAGTATTTAGGAATACTTTTCCTAAAATACTCTTCAAATCAGAACTCTCCAGGTTGTACTTCTCTCTTGCTTCACAAGTGGCTTCACAGACAGAGAAGCTAGAAATCTTTAATTTCTAACAGAAAGAATAGAAAGGTAGCCTGGAGACATATGTTATAGCTAAAGGCTGAGAATTGAGCTAAATCCCTAAAGAGTGAACTACTTACTATTAACCAAGTCATTAATTAGGGTCATGTTTGCACTTCAATTGTCAGCTCCAAACATCTGTTTGTTTAAACTGAGGTCACTTTAGTTTATTACAGTTATAGCCACTGGTGAGATAATCTGCTTAGATTTCACAAGTATGTGTGAATTGCCTACCTCAGCCCTTATTTTCACAGAATAAGAGTTCTCTTGAAGGTACAGGGTCAGACTAAAGATAATAAATGATTTTCCTTCTCAATAGAACTAAAAACAAGACTTTAATTAATTCACCAAAATTCTAGGATTGAATATCTATATTACATTTCTTGATGATGTTAATCTGTCCAAGGGTGACCCACAGGATTCCTATCGATCCAAGAATAATCTTTAAGCAGACATTTCCTTGGCTTGGAGATTGTTTCCCAATCACTGAGCACCGCCCTTCTCACCGGTGGAGTCAGTCACCCCCACTTTGTTGGAAGAGACTGCAGGCAGCCTGGGAGAGGGGGCGCCTCTCTCTGTTTCTCATGAAACAGAGAAAGAGAGGACACACGGCAGAAAATATCTCCCTAAGAAGGAGGAAACAGAGGCAGAGAGCTTAAAGAGGTCTGGGAGTGCGAAAAGGGAAGAGGGGCCAAGATGGTTCTTCCAGGCAGGTATAAGACTTGAGGATAGTCCAGACATATACACCCTCACCAGACAGACAAACAGATACACACACACACACACACACACACACACACACACACATGCGCGTACACACACAGGCAGGCATGTACACATCCCTCCTTCACATATACCTTCGTTACCCTGACTCCCAGGTCCAATAAACGGGGATAGACCCAGATATAGTTACACACATATGTCTCACACACAAGAACACCAGCCCTCCCAGATGCTATCCTTCCAGCTGTCCCTTCACAAACACAGGTATTCCTCCCAACATAAACATATTTACCATACATTTTTCCCATGCCTTTTTGCATATAATGTAAACAGATGGTTTTTACAGACATTTACATGCATATACATCCACACTACTCCCCAAGCCCCTTATACACACTCGAGTCCTGACATATATAACGAGTTACACATACACGCACTCATACACGTTCTCCTTCCTCACAAAGGCAAAAGGAGTCTGTGCTCAATAAAGTCTTTGTGCTTTCTTCCTTGGCGGATTGGGTTTGGAGGAGTGACTGAATAGCTAGGTGAATTGGAGAAAGCTTTTCTAATGGTTCTTAGCATGATGGAAAAGTCCATCAAGGACATTTGAAATCCCTCACAGAGTTCACTCCCTTGGCCTATAGACAAGACACCAGCGGTAACCTTTAGTGACTGCCAAAAGCTTCTAAGATTCTCTTAGTCCTGCTATGCTAGCTGACCTTTACAAGGAATCCTGGGTATTTTGAACTAAGAACATTTAGCATAAGAATCAAAACAAAACAAAAACAAAAATCTTTCCCTGACGTTTAAGAACAATGCGAAAGTGCCTGTCCAAATTAACCTGGCAGGCCTGGCCTGTGGCAAGACAGTGAAGAAGCAAAAATTGATTTGAAAGCCCACTCACCCAGTGTGTCCTCTTGGAGCTTGCTTACTTTCCCCTCATCACACATGCCCTGGGACATCATTTTGTCCCCTGCCAGGCTTACTCTGTTCTGGCCAAAAATGCCTAGAACTGGGAAGAAGGCTTTTGGATTTGACTAGAAGGGAGTCATGGGCAAGCTGAGAGGGAGCAGTGGATCTATCTTATCTAAGCGAAATGCGCTGTGATATCTAAGCGGCGGACACTGTGATCTGCACAGAAAACCTAGCATCCAGTGTGCTTTTACCCAGGTCCCGCCAGCCTGCCCATTAAAAAAGTTCGAATGTGGCTCAGCTGAAAAGCAATCAGATCTGTTATTGACACTGTTTCATTCTGAATAGCACAGAGGACTAAAGGCTTTCTTTACTTAGTTCATTAGTTAGCTAACAAGCATTTTTCAAGCACCTACTGTGCATGGAGCACTGTCCCAGACACTCGGCTGTTGCTGTTGCTGCTCTTGCTATTGAATTTCTAAATACAGGCTGTTGCCAGACATCCAATTTTCTGAGTGCTTGCTCTGACAGGGAACAATGACTAATGAACCAAACATCAGGGAGGGCCCTCTGATCTCCAGCACAGAACATGCCCATAAAGGCAGAGTCTAATTTGTTCAGCAAGCAGCTGCCAATTCTTCTGGGATCTTAATTACCTGGAGCAGTTTATATGGGTGAATCCCCTTGGGAGAGAAACCCTGAACCCTGTCTTTCTCACACCCTATCATACTCCAGGCCCTATAAATGGCTTTAACCTCCAGCCATTGTGTATGGGTACAAGGTCCAGGCCACAGCAGTTCACCAGACAGACATTCCAGGCACTGCCCACTTCTTCACACCCCTACACACACACACCCTTACACACACACAGACACACACAGACAGCAGCATGTTAATAGCAGAAAACTCTCTGGACTGCAGCTCGGGAGATAGGGGTTTCAATCCAGCTCTGTCTCTACTTCTCTGTATGACCTTAGGCAAGACTTTTTCTGTCTCTGAGTTTCTGTTTCCTGTCTTGGAAAATGAGGGTCTGGACTAGATGATCTCTGTGGGACTTTCCAATTCTAGGACTTGAAATTCTGCTCCATGAGCCTCAAGAGAGCTGTGTGACAAGATCGGGTTTGTGGAGCGGGGAAGAGACAAGGTGGAGGCAGTGGCTGGCTCAGGAGCCCCAGCAGCCACTGTCCTGGAGAAGGGGAAATCTCTGCCTCCTTGGGTTGGCCCTTCTCAAAATTCCATACTGCTTCTGAAATGGTCCGCAAACCAGGCTGGTGTATCTGAGTTGCTGTGGGCTCTTCCTCCCTTCTGCTTCATCTCCCTCCCCTGTCATTCCTTTTATAACCCTTGTTCCAACTCTTATTCCTTTTTACCAACTCTTCAGCTCACACCAACTAGTTCCCTTTAGCAAGCTCTTCAGAGAGGCCAATGATTAAATGGTCTCGGGAGTCTCCCAAGTCTGTAAAATGTAAATAACAGCCCCTGCCCTGGCAGCCTTCGCAGGCTTGCTAGAGGATCAAATAAGATAAAGTCTGTGAAAGTGCTTTGGAAACTGTCAAGTGCTATGCAAATTCGAGGGATTATTATTAAGGATGGGTGGGGAGGCAGCCACGTGATGGGAGAAGCAGAGCGCCAACCTGCTTGGTCTCCTCACCAACTTAACTGGGTGAAGGCACTGCCAGCCAGCCTATAGCCAGCCTAGAATCGGGATGGCTGTTTGATTAACATTACCCTCACTGTCCACAAGCGGAGCTCAGAGCCACAGGGAGGACAGGAGGAGGTTAATTCTGATATGGAGAGAGAAAGGCCTAGAGCAGTTATTTAAAAAAAAAATAGTGGACACTTTCTTTCAAACAGAATCTCGCATGGAAAAACCAATATGTAAGACACATGAAAACCGAACTACTAGAGTTGAAGTTGGGGTGATGGGCATGGAGTCCCACTGGCTGGACCCTTCACTTGCCCTTGGAGCAAACTGGCATCTGGTGCTCCATGGGGGCAGCCACAGCCTGGGCACTGGAGGAGCTGGCATGCAGCGCACACAGAAGGGGGGAGGGTGAGAGAATGCTATAGAAAGGCAGACAGAGTTGGGTGCAACACTTTTTATCTACATAGTAGCTTCATCTGGAGTCCCAGGCTTGCATTCTCAGGTTACCCTAGAATGGGGTTGCAGCTTTGGCAACTAGTGTTGGAAGGTCTATTAAAAATGTGGACCCAAGCTGGGCGTGGTACCACCCACCTGTAGTCCCAGCTACTCAGGAGGCCTCTGAGGAGGCCCAGGAGTTTGACACTGTAGTGAGCTGTGACTGCACCACTGCACTCCAGTCTGGGCAACAGAGTGAGACCTTGCCACAAAGAAAATAAAATTAAATAAAAACAAAATTAAAATGTGGAAGCAGAAATGGGTAAAAGCAAAGCCATGGACCAAGTGAATAGTGAATGTGAGCAATATTCCTGCTTTCTCACTTAGCTTTGAGGGGGAAGCACTTGCTCCCTAGGGTGAGTCTGCTGAAGCAGCAACTTCCATCCTGTGGCCCCACCATGAATGAGCATCCCTGGCATAGTAAGACAGAAAAGGCCAGAAGGAATTGGCCAGACATCTTTAGGGGGCCTTAGTGGCCAGGCAGGTAGAAACCTGCCACCAGCCCAGGGGCTGAGCAGAGGAGGAGCGGTGGAAGTGGCGGGTGAGGTGGCAGAGTGAGTATGGTGAGCAAAACTGCAGACCCAGCATCACAGGCAAGGGGCATCGGGCCTGGCCAGGACTGGTGCCCACAAACGGTAGACGCAGAACCAGGAGAGAGAGTTGGGGACTGTGGGGAGGGGAGGGGCGTGTAGGAAACTGAGAACAGCTCTCTCCTGGAGCACTTGCCCCATTTTCCCATCCTCCCCACCCAAACAGGCTCAGCAACAGGGCACATCTGACTGACTAGGCAGAAACTGATCAGATACTGCAGGTACCAGTTGGAGGCTCCAAGCTGGATAGGGGTATGTGTGCCCAAGACTTTCACGTGGCCAGGAGATGGGTGGTAGCTGACTCCCTGAGGCAGATGGAACAGTGTCAGGGATTTTGTTAAAGTCGCTGAAACTAGGAGGATATAATAATAATTAAAAAATCACCTTAGAGTAAATTATGCTGGCATCCTAGAAACATCCGGTGCTGGTATTTCTATATTATTAAAGGCATTTACAAAGGCCCAGCATCTTTCTCTAGGAGATTCTTATTCCACATGTGTCTTCCCCTGATTCCTTTTCCACATGTGGTGGCCTAGAGCTGCTTCTCAAATTACCCTGAGGTAGCTGCTACAGAGACACATTTGCTGTGCCAGGGTTGAGCAGGAAATGGGTAACCCAGAGCAGAAGATCAGCAGCAAAAGCCATTTGTGCTAGAAGGAAACGAGAGCATTTGGAATTCCGCTGTGTTTGGGCGGAGGGGAAGAGGTCGTTATGTCGGCCCAGACAGTCTTTGTCCCTGCTCTTCTGGAAGGGAGCAGTGGGACCATCTCGGAAAATGTGTTGGATGAGAGAATCACTTGGCTAGAGGTTACTTCCCCTGCGTAAGCTGCATGAGCGCAGACACCGGGAAGGAGGTGGGGAGAGAGGCTCCTGAGAGGCCTAGAGGGGAACAGAACTCGAGGAGGAAAGAAGAGCAAATGAGCCAAAAATAGCTTTGCAACAGACCCTTCGGAAGGACTGTAACCCTTACTCTGTAAGTGGTTAGAGCTCCTCCCTTCAAGCGAGAATGGTTTTGCTATTACAAGTAATTGCCTCACTCTTGCCTTCTCAGATATTTAACAAGTCAACTGAGTCAGGTATGCACTAGGGAGGATTTCCAGTTTCCTCCCCCCCGCCCCGACCCCAGCATAAGTGCCTGCCTGGATGGTCAGGGGAGAGACAAGGGGCCTAGGCAGAATTCAGCTACCTGCTCTGCAGGCTAACCTGGGGACTTCACCTAGTCAGGATGTTCTCAGTTCCCTCTACCAAAGCCAAACACTTCTCCAGGGATGGCCTTACACATAGATGGAGAGGTGGCTGCCTGCAGGATATGATTTGAGGGGATAAAGGTCAGAGGGACCAAGCCCCAAAAGCTCAGCTCCACTCCTCTCCTTGGAGCAACACTTTGCTGACTCCTTTTGAAAGCCCAAGTTTAAATACAATTGTGATTTGGGAGGGGGAGCATACTCAGCTACTACCAGCTGTGTACACCTTAGCTGGATTCATTGCATCAGATTAGCATTTGAAGGGAGCAAGGCCTGAAGGCTATAGTTAAGAGGCAGGGGATCAGGAAAGTTCTGGAACATGAGCTATCATCCTATAGTTGAGAGCCCTGAGCTGCAGGAGGTAGTGTGAAGGAGCTTGTGCAAGATGGAGAACTAGGGGGAAAAAAGAGTGTCAAAACCAAATCTTGCCCAGTTCACTGTTTTCTGAGAGATGGGCCTGCTTCCTCTATCCCAGCTGAAAATGGTTCTGATTTGGTAACTAGGTTTACAATGAAGGAGATACAATTCCCTCTCCAGACTGAGGCATTTCCCCAGGATTCATACTCATCTCTTCCCATGTGATACAGAGACCATGTGCTGGTAAGAAGGGACTAAGTCTGCATCCTAGGTGGCATTTACTTTTCCTACTGGGCTTCAAGGCCTGGCGTGGCCCATCCCTTGCTTCCAGAGGAGAGGACCAGTGAAAACAGAGGTTAGTTCTTTGTCATGGGCAGGGAGTGGAAAGGCATTTGCTCCCATAGATAAGTCCCTGCCCTGGAGACAGAATAGGGAAGGGAAGCACAAAGAACCATGCCTGGAGGCTTGGGCTTTCTCCTAGCCTTTCTCCTAGCCTTTCTTCACCAGGCCAGAGAGTGAGTGCTTCCAAACAGCTGGATTTGACTTTTCAGCTGGGTTCCCTTTGCATTGGAGGGGTTAAAAGCCATCTGGATGGAAGAGAGCCCTAAAGATGGAGCACTGCTGCCCAGCTTAGATTCCCCAGAGACACCACTGGAGCCTAATGAGGTTGCCAAGGGAGCTGGTCTGGCAGTCTTGCAGAGGAGAAAGGACATGAAGAAAAGACTCAGTCCCAGGCTCAGCAGAGGTCCCATAGCCAAGATACACATGGCATGCAAAAATGCAAAGATCAATTCACAAAAACAGCAAGGATTAAGTCTAGATAGAGCCCAACTGAGTGAGCTCGCTGGTCTCTGTGGGCTGCAGGAACTGGAGGAGCCTCATCCACCCAGGTTGCCACTAGCTCCAGCCATGGTGACACGATATCAGCTGCAAGTCTGCTGTGACTGGCTCAAGGGTCTGAGACCTGTACCCTTGGCCTCTAACTACCAGGCAAAGAGCAGCACAAGCTCCTGTTATCCTTCTTTCACCTACTGCTTGGCTGCTGGCAGAGTGCACCTGGCCAGCTCTCCTCTGTTTTCTTAAGTGTGTGCTGAGCCAGAGAGGCGAGAGGGAGGGAGGATGGACTCGAGGAAGGGAGGAAGGGCCAGGATGCTGGCCTACTGAGGTAGCATAGATTCTCCATGAATACACTACTGACTGTGATAGGTAGCAGTGCTGCCTCTTCCAATTCTAGCACTTCTGGGAGTCATTTCTCAGTTCACACTTCCCTCCTGTGACAGATACATAAATCCTTGGCTGAAGAGGCTGCCGTGCCCCTTCCTGTCTCAGATGTGATTTTCCTCAGATGAATTGCACCACCTCCTTCAGACTCACACAGGTCAGATGATCAGATCAGGCATTGTGACACAACCACTGGGCTATGGTGAGATGGGAAAAGGGAACTATTGATTTCCTGGTAACTCCCTGGCTCTGTCTCCACAAGTCAAAGTAGGTACCAGCGTGCAGGCACCTTACACCTTCCTGGACAAATCCACTTAGTACACAAACATATGACATAGTCCAAGGACACACAGAAATGACTTCTGTATGCTTGGAAAACAGCTGCCGAATGTTTTGGGGTGGCTTTTCCACTTTGTGAAACATCAGTGGCAATGCTTGGTCTCAGCTTAGCTTCTCCTCACATCCAATTTCTCCAAGTTTCTGTATACTCCAGGGACCTAAGGTCATTTTCATATCAGCCCAAATAATTAAGAAGGCAGAACTGTGAAAAAAAATTAGATCCATCCTGCAATTTCAAAGCTAGCTATCCATGATTTTTTCCCTATACTATCTTTTATTTTGGATTATCTATACCACAAGTCCTATATTACCCTAGCCATGTGAAATTCAGCCATGCTCAGATTTGGAATCCATATGTGAGTGGGTAATTTATTTTTGCAAGAACCTTCTTTATTTATGCTCTACTTGGACTGGTGTCAAAGTGACCATGCACCCCTGAGTTCCCAGAAACTAGCTAGAAGGTGGGGGGAGGGAAACCTGGGATTTTGTGATTGCTATGGATAATCCACAATGTGGATAATGAATATAGGGATAATTAAAATGTGACTCTACCCAGATACAAGAATGGGACTATGTGGGTAGGCAACTAAAGGCAGAGGCTGCAATGAATCGCTAGCATACAATTTAGTATCATTAAGGAATGAACATGATCTTGGATACTCTAAATAGGGAAGAAGCATGTAGGAACTATGAGGTCATCTTCCTTCTCTACTCCACGGTCATCAGCCACTAACGAAACCCTACACAACTCCAGTTTCCTGTAAGAAAGCTAGCTCAGGGGGTTAAGGCAGGTACTTGGGTCCTCCACAGTCCAGTTAACTTTGTTCCTTTCTTAACCTACAGTCTTGTAAATGTGTGTCACTGATCAGAGGTGGAATTGGGGTGACTGACTAAAAGCAAAGGTGTCTGTACTATAATCTCGGCTATTGCAGAGGACAGAATGAAATCTCTAGTGGAGAATTTGTACACTATCTAAAAGATGTAGAAATATAAGCTGGTTCAAAGTTTTTTTTTTAATGGCTTTAGCTAATTTGGAAGAGAAGGCTGACAAGGGACATCATAACTATCACTTAAGCATATTAAATATATTAAGTATAAGCATAGGAAAGCTGGAGGACAGAATTAGGGGGAGCAATCTCAGAAAGCAGAGATTGTTAAACACTGGAATGTATGACCAAAGGACATTGTTGTATTTCTTTTCTTAGAGATGTTTGAAGATCAGTTGTCTCTGCTTGAGGCTTCTGCTAAAGACAGTTCAATGGACTAAACAACATAGGAAAGACACATAAGGCTCCTGAGGTGTAACCCAGCCAGAAGGCAGGATACCAGACCCATAACCTTCATCTCCTTTCTGCTTCCCTCCAGGGCTCACCCTCATGAAATCTGCAACGTGAGCCCTGGGAAGAAGCAGGACTAATGATCATCTTCTGTATCACAGGGTAATGGAAGGAGGAAGAGGACCAAACATATTTACACAGAGCCCATCATAAAATCCTGGCAGAAGTGGGAACCCTCTTGTACAGTTTGATTTTGTACACATTTTCCACTAAATCTTGTCCAAATCTGTCCACAAATCAGTGCAAGTCCATGCGACATTGCCACAGTGACATATTTCCTGTCCTTGTGTGGCTTTGTGCATTCAGAGAAAGACTGTAACCTCTTGACTTGCTTCCCAGAAATACCTCCTTAAAGTTGAGTTGAACATGCCCGTGAACAATGCTGAAAGGAAATCAATGGAGGCCGGTTAGGACAGCCCCATCAACTCTCCAGCACCTATTTCCCCATGTCTGCTGGAGCATGGTAGAGACAGTGCCCTCGACCAAGGGAAAGGCCTGCTGCTAATCTGGAGTGTTGAGTGTCATGGGGCAGAGCAGGACACCGGGGATATAAAAATAGCAGGTTGTTCTTACACTTGGAATAAGGCCGTCAGAGGGGGACTTCAAGTTAGGTACACATGGAAAAGATGATCTCAAACAGTACTGTATGGCTCCCGATACTTACCTCTGGCTTCTCTTGCCCCACCTCTGCTAACACACAGTGTAGTACCATGTCCTCAGCTCTAGTTATTTGTCTACTACTGTCAAGATTTTTGCCATATCTGAGTGTTGTTACTCACGTAATATTTTCTCTACATTAACTTTAAGCAGATTCACTGTTTAAAAAATGACTCATCCAACACTTTACCAGACCTCAAGCTATACTACAAGGCTATAGTAACCAAAACAGCATGGTCCTGGCACAAGATCAGAAACATAGTCCAGTGGATCAGAACAGAGAACCCAGGTATAAAACCATCCTCATATTGCCATCTGATCTTTAACAAAGCAGACAAAAACATACACTGGGGAAAAGAAGCCTTATTCAATAAATGATGCTGAGAAAATTGGATAGCCACATGTAGAAGACTGAAACAGGATGTGCACCTCTCACCACTCACAAAAATTAATTCACAATGGATAACAGACTTAAACCTAAGTCATGAAACTGTAAGAATTCTAGAAGAGGTTGGAAAAACTCTTATAGATATTGGCCTAGGCAAAGAATTTATGAAAAAGAACCCAAAGGCAATCACGGCAACAACAAAAATAAATAAATCGGACCTGATTAAATTAAAAAGCTTTTGCACAGCCAAGGAAACAATCAACAGAGCAAATAGACAACCTACAGAATGGAAGAAAATATATGCATCCTATACATCTGATAAAGGGCTAATAACCAAAATCTACAAAGAACTCAAGCAAATTGGCAAGAAAACCTCAAACGACCCCATTAAAAAGTGGGCAAAAAACATGAACAGAAGCTTTTCAAAAGAAGATAGACTACAGCCAATAAACATGAAAAAATGCTCAACATCTCTAATCATCAGTGAAGTGCAAATCAAAACCACAATGAGATATCGCCTAACTCCAGGGAGAATGGCTTTTATCAGAAAGTCCCCAAACAACAGATGCTGATGTGGGGAGATAAAGGAACACTTATATACTGTTGGTAGGACTGAAAACTAGTTCAACCTCTATGGAAAGCAATATGGAGATACCTTAAAGAGATACAAGTAGATCTACTATTTGATCCAGCAACCCCATTACTGGGCATCTACCCAAAAGAACAAAAGATATTCTATAAAAAAGACATCTGCATTCGAATGTTTATAGCAGCACAATTCACAATCTCAAAGATGTGGAAACACCCCACGTGCTCATCAATTCATGAGTGGATTAATAAAATGTGGTATATGTATACCATGGAGTATTACTGAGCCATAAAAAAGGTGAACTAATACCTTTTGTAACAACCTGAATGGAACTGGAGACTGTCCTTCTAAGTGAAGTATGGCAAGAATGGAAAAACAAGCACCACATGTATTCACTATTAAATTGGAACTAAATGATCAACACTCATGTGTACATATGGTAGTAAAATTCAGCGGAGAACAAATTCACACCTAACGGGTACAGTGCACATTATCTGGGTGATGGACACACTTATAACTTTGACTCAAACTGTACAAAGGTAATTCATGTAACCAAAATGTTTGTACCCCCAAAATATTCTGAAATTTTTAGAAAGTCAGAAAAATGGAAAAAAAATGCCTCATCCTTAAAAATAACATTTTTGAAACCATAGGGTATATGTTAGCCACATTTTCCCCCTAATACATGTTAAATAAATAAATAGCTATAAAAATAGAATAACAAAGTCCATGTACCACCTAAAATCCTCTTGCACACCACCAGCATATGTTTACCACACTTGGGGAAACAGTGCTCTCTGTATAGTGCATGCAGATGGTCCCCGTAGCCAACAAGCACGGCTTTATTTCCTTCTCCAATGTAAAGCCGGCAGGGCTTCAGACTGCCCCAAATGGCCAGGATACCGTCCTGAGCCTGGCTCTCTCCCTCCTTCCTCTCAGGGCCCTGGCCCTTATTATTTTTCTCCTTTCAGGTGACAGCCCCAGCCAAAGCTAGGGTTTGCAACAGAACACAGGGCCCTTATTCCTGGTCAAGTGTTCCTTCCCTCGAGCTATTTCTCAGCTGGGAACTCCACATTAGACTTCACTTAACCGGGCCAATGCCCTCTGTGGAGTGGACTTCCTCTGCCTTGGCCCCAGGGGCTGAATCAGCTGGAGTGCCCCAAGCCCACATCAGCAGCCTGCCTGTCCAGCCCAAACTCACCCAGGCCCCAGGGAGCACATGGCGCCCCTAGTTGGGAACATGGTCTTCCCCGGCAAGTGAAGCCAGTGACCGCCCCACTCCCTGAGCCTGCTTCTCAGGGTCAGGGGACAAAAGAGGCCTGTTGTGGGAACAGGAGAGAAGGGGCCAAAGCATTCCACAGGCAAGAAAGATATGGAGTGTGTCGATTTCGACTAAACAGATGGACTCTCTAACAATCAGGGCTGACCCAAGGAACCAGCTTCTATGTAGATACTTTCAAGCCTCGTCGATGTGTCCACCCACTGGGGGTGCTTTAAAAGAGACTCTCGTTTCAGCTGGGGAGTTAAAGTCCTTTGGTGGCTTACAACTTTTTTGTTGCTATTAAACAGATAATCATCTCTGATTCCTATCCCCAGCCCCCAGTCTAATCTGGAAACTGTCAGGTTCTCTGGATACAAAGTCCTTAGAGGAGCACTGGAAAAGCTCTGAGGGAGGCGGGGCTGAGGCCAGGAGCTCTGCCCACCCAGCTCCTGGGCTCCTAGTGCCCCCAACATCCACCACCCATGTGGAGATACCTTTTAGTTTAGTGGAAAACTAACTAACCAGTTTGAAAACCTTCTGTTGAGGAAAAATCAAGCCAGGTGAGGACCAAAGCTCTCCAAACTTTAAAAGACACCTGTGGATTCTTATTTGTGACCTTGTTTGTGTCTTCCAGGTGAGGGTTTGTGTCTATTTGGTGAGGGTGGTGGCAAAATCTACCTCTCCTCTTTCTTTTTTTTTTTTTGTCCTCCTCCAAACACTCTTCTCCTACCGTTCCCTCCATCATATTCGTCTTTGCCTCTCCTCCCCTCCCACGAGCTCTCCTCCCTTTCTCCCTTCCCCCTCCCTTTCCTGCAGCTGCCAAGGAGGATCCTAAGGGTTCCTTGAAAACCACTGTCCTGAGGGAATTCTAGTATCCCTTCCAATCTTAGGAATCTATAATTGATTAAGGTTAACCGAGTGACCAGAAATCACCCATGAAATTATTGTTGAAAGAATGAACTGAGCCAAGAAGGAGGCCTAGCAGGGAGGGAGCAGTGTGGTTGTGAGGGCTGTGGGCAGGTGTCTGGACAGGTGGAGGGAGGTTCCTCTTCTACTCACTGTCACCACCACATTTTGCCCAGTGGTGGAGATGCTGGTGGGTATGTGGTCGGCAGAAGACACTGTAGATGATATGCCATATAGGGAGCCTGGCCTGGCGAGGTGATCTCTGGTTAGTGAAATGTCACCTGCTATGGCTTAGAGATTCTCACCATATAACCCAGAGAGGGATGATCAACTTTGAAGGAATCTGAATGCAGCAAAATGTACCAAATAACAACGACCACCAAGCAGATTGGTTTTAGGTAGCTCCTCTGTGCATTATTGGAGGGAGAGTAGCTTATATATAGTGGCAGTCAGATTCTCAAAGGGACCTGCATCGAATCAGGCAGCAGTGGTTCTGGTGAGAGCAGGGGTTTACCAAGAAAGTAAGTTTTTAAGACAGAGGAGACAGAGGGCCAATCTAGTCTCTCATCTTACACTTGCTTTTAGATGTGGATATCAACATCTGAAAATGCCCCCAATTCAATTGAGAATTCCTGCAGATTCACACGTGAAGAACTCAAGAAATGCATTCTGGATTCAGTATTTGCATTTTGGGGATGATGGGGTCACCGGGAGACATTTGATTGAAGGATTCATTAGGAACTGCACATTAATGACACCCCAAACACCCTGGTTCTCGTTACTAACCCATTCCTAGCCCATCATCCTTGAGTTTTGAAAATCTACCCTAATACCCTAATGTTCTGTTCAGCCTGGACCCCCTCTTGGAGTTACAACTCTTACACATTTATCACCTTCTAGTTCTTTTTCTTTTGTTTTGTTTATGTGAACTCCCTCTTCCCCCGCAACACCATTCTGACATTCTGGGGTCCAACGACTTGGGGTTCAAGTTTCCACGCATCCCATCCCCACACATCAAGATTTTAGAAACATAGTCTCCCAGAATATCTGAGTTGCAAGAGACCCTAGAGACCATCTTGTCTCTCCCCTCCCCCATTCATTAAGTAGGGAAAGCCACCCATAGAAGGGCAGGGAGTTACTTACTCAAGCTCAAGCATCAGATTGGTGGCAAAGTCTGGACTCGAACCCAAATCTTCTTGGTCTAAATCTGACCCACTTTCTACCACTTCGAGCTGTAGCTCCTCCAGGAACTGTGCCTCCTCCCCGAGCTCTGGGTTCTCCCCGAGTTGGGGCTCCTCCACAAGCTGGGGCTCCTCCAGCCTTTCCACCTTCATGTCACCGCTGTCCAGGGAAGCCTGGATTGCCTGGCTGGGGTTGGTTCCCTCCTCTGTCTTACTTGAGCCCGCTCTCCCTCTCTCCCGCTTTCTCTGTAGCTGCCGGGCTAGGGCGGGAGCAACTGCAAACTCCAGGCTCAGAAGAAAAAGTGCTCAGGGAGCCTCAGGGCCAGCCTGGGCTGGCTCCGCTGTGAAGGCGGGAGGAAATTCGCAGCCCTGAGTGCCTTCGGGGGGCTCCCAGGCTCTGAGGGAAGGCTGGAGCTCCTGGGGTAAGTGCTGCTCTCTGGATCTTCTGCCGAGGCCGGGCCAGCTTCCTAAACTAACTCCCAGACTGAAGGGGAGGGCCGGATCCTCCGGGGGAGCCCAGACGGCGGCTCTGCCAGCCAGCCCCTGTGGTTGGAACTTTCAAAAAGACCAATGTTTCAGCAACTGATTTCTTTTCCAACCCGAACAGCAGGCCTTTCTGTCCCCCTTGCATGACTGTGGCTGTGGCATGCAGCCCCAGCCTGAGCAGAAGCAGGATTCCAGGGCCGGGGCTCCATAACACCCAAACCACTGGTCAATTCCATTAAATAAAATCAAATAAAAAAACACCATTTTTGGCATCAGGTGTACCCAAAGCTGGCCTCCTGGCATGGAGATGTTGTGTACCTACTGGGATGGGATGTGCACAACCGTCTAGAGAGGAGAAGTCGGAAGACCATTGGATCAGAAAATCAGGAGACGTGGTTTCTCTTTCCAGCTGGTCACTAATTGGCTGTTTGGTTAGGGGCAGGTACCCACCCCACATTGGGCCTCAGTTTCCTCATCTGTAACGGGAGGGAGTCAGACCGGATGGCTGCGAAAACTCCTACCAGTTCTGAGACTCTGTGTGTCTGTCTAAGATGTATGTGGAGGCAGAAGGTGCCAGCCACCAATCCTGGGAAGGGAGAGGCTGTCCCCAGCCCCACTGCCCTCTGAAATCCTTTCACATTTGTGAACAATGCCAGTAGGGCACCCTGGTGCTTCTGTTAGGTTTTGATCTCTGGGTAAACATTTCAAAGTTCTCTACAACCCAGCAGGGGGGAAACCAAGAGTGTTCTCAGTCATTTATACCTGAGTGTGAATGAAGAAGATTGAGAGAGCAAGCCTTGACAGGGAAAAAGCTCTCCAGACTAGGTTTCAGGTGTCACCTGGCTCTGGGCAGGAAACGGTATGTGATTGACAGGGCAAGGGGAGGGGTCAGTGAGAGAAGGATTTAGTGAGAAAGGGAGGCAAGGCAAGCCAGATAAGGTTTTGTTCTAGTACCACGTAAGACTTGCCTAATGACAATGAAGGGATACTCAGCGCTTTCTAGGAGTGTCCTCTCCCTTAACTTTCCCAATCACATTACCACCAATTTCTAGAGAAGGAAACTGAGGTCCAGAGGGGTTGCACTTTCCAAGGTCACAGAGTCTATCAGTAGTTGTTCTGCTCAACAGCCCTGGGCACACCTTACAGCTAATACTATTAATAGAATATACTAGCAAAGCCTCCCACATTTAAAGACGAGACTGAGGGCACAGCATTTGGGAGACATGATCATTTCTGGGGGTCAGTTTCAAGTGTAATTTTCTGCACATTAGTTCTTTACTCTCTTCACTGACATCCTTCCTGTTCACCTCGCAGGTGATGAGCTCTTCTTCAAAGTCTTCCTGATCCTGACTTTCAGCTGATAGGCCATTACACTCCTTAAGAGAATCACTCTGCCTAAATCAAGGCTGCCTGATCTTGGCAGTGAGGAAATTTCCTTGGGGGTACGCTCCAATCCGACAGGGGGCTTCAGTGAGCCAGAAGATTTTCAAAATCCACATCTTAGGGCATTAGCAGTGACTGGGATTATTTTGCCTTTCCTTACTACTGATCACTCACAGTGGGGCACATTCAGTGCCCCAGTTCTTTACAAGGTGAATTTTCTTTTGCAGATTTTCTAATTCTGGGTGAAGTCCCCGTGGCCTGTGTTCTCCCGGCTTCTTGCACTTTTCCTTCATTATAATCGTGATGATATTGTTATTCGTGTGATTACTATTTGGTATCTGTCTCCACCACTAAATTGGAAGTTTCCCGTGGCAAGGATCCTGCATAGTTTGTTGTTCCCTGCTATATCCCCTGTGTCTAATCTTCATTGTGTACATGAAGGAGAAATCCTCCTCCTCTACAACAAGTACCTGGGGTGGGCAGTCTTACCCCAATGCCTCAACATAGGGGTGCTCCCCAAAACTGTTAGACCGTGGGATATGGGCTGCCCCATTGAGACTAATTTAGCCAGGAGACAAGAGGGCCCAAGAATGCTGGAAGGGGTCCTAACAGCTTCTTAGTCCATTCCCCAACCCTATTCCAGTCACAGGAGAGTGTGTGCTAGTTTTACTGCCTTACCTTCAATGGAAATTTCATTGATATTTTTATTATGAAAGTATTTTCATGAAAACACTTTCATCTTTTATGTATACATTTTCCTTTTCCTTATAAGCACCTGCTCCTAACCCCTTTGCTTTTCCTACCTGTCTGTCCCCTTCTGTCCATGGTCCTTATGAAACCAGCCCTCTCATACTTTTATTCAGTTCCTCTTGCTACTGTCACCATCTTCCCCATATTTATAAAGTACACATAACATCCCTTGGTAATTTTGTCTAGCTTCTCTGAATGCTTGTAGTCAGGAAGTTCTTTCTGCTATCTAATCTCAATTCTTCATGCTATAGTATAGGCCTGTTTCCTCTTGTTCTGTTCCTAGTGTGGCTGGGAAACAGCTAGTCACCATCTCTGAATTGTGGCTTTTCTTATATTTAAAGATCACCCTCTCTTTTCTCTCTCTACCGCCTTCCACCCCACCCTTAAACATCTCTTAGATCAATAATCTTAGTTCCTTTAGCTTTGTCCCAAGGTCCCTGAAGTCCCAGGTTTACCTCCTGTTGGCTAAATAAGTTCTGTTGGCCTTATCCTGACCCTTCACAATCAGATTCCCTTGTTCACCCTGAGCTCTCAGCTATCATCTGCCCTGCCATTGTGGTGGGACCACCTCTCTCAAATGAAAGCTCTTTGGGGCCCCTTGATCAATTTCTTTGCCCTTCCTGGAGGTATAGTCTCCCTTCCCTTCTACACGCAGGCTGTTTTTCAGACATTCGCAGCCCAGTAAATTTACACCTTGGGCCCCAGAAAGGAGCGCAGCCTGAAGCTCTGTGCCCCACTGCCTCTGTACAATGAGAAGCATTCATAACTCAGAAGGAAGCTCAAAAAGGGAAAGAAAACCCAGACGACTCTCCCTTTCTTTTTTCTTTACAGTGAATAATTTACAAAAACAAATTTTCCTACCCACAGGCTATACCCACTTTATCGCTGGTCCCCAGGGCCAGTCTTTACACATTTCCATACTGTCATGGACTATTTTTAGCAAAGGATGACATTAAATACCAGTTACCCCATGGGCTTCAAACTCATCTCTTCCTCTTGTCAGAATGTTGTCAATCCTCCCCCTTGGGACCTGCTGGCTACTCATGGCCTGAAGATATTTCCAAGGGTGTGAAAACTATGTACATGGTATGACTTCAGGGGTCCTTCACCATTTTTTCTGAAAATGTCTCCTTTGGGCTGAGTCTGATGATTAGAATTTCAGCATTAGAGATTCATTTCTTTAGCTGAAAATCACTTCCTCAGGAAGCCTTGTCTGATCCTTTGTATACTCTTCCATTAGCTTGACTGGTTAATATCTGTCTCTCCCACTCCATTGACTAGTCAATGATGGCCAAGACCATGCCTTTTGTGTGTTTCCCATTAAAGCCCCCATATCTAACACCAAGCCTTGCACGTGAAAGGTGTGCAATGAATATTTGCTATTAACTGAACCTGTTCATGAACTTAAATGTGAATTCTCCAGAGCACTGGTGGGAAAAAGTATGGGCATGAGTGGCCAGGACACTAACCTTGGGAGAGGGCCTCAGAAAGCAAGGATGGAGTGTTGACCATAAACAGCACCCTCCTTCCCCAGTTTACCTTGAGGTTGGTTTCTTTTGCTACTGCAGCTCCCTCTCCCCTCCTGTCAACTTGAGGCTTCCTGCCTTTCTCAATCCCTACCCCAATTTATAGGGCATCTGGGAAGAAGGGTTCAACCTAAAGTGCAAACAAGTCTAAAATGACACCCTGCAGGGCCATCGGCAACTTTTTTCCAGAGAGACTTGGGCGAATGGCATATATATTCTCATGGAAGCACCTTGACTCCCCCCTACTTCTGTTACCCACCTCAGAGGGGCCTCATGAAGACCAAGGCCAGAGATGCACAGATATGAAGCCACAGCTCCCAGGCTCCTCTGGTGTCCACCCTCAACCGCACCCCCAGCCTCAACCCTCCTGGTTCCAATGGGCTTTATCTCCAGGTATAAGGGGGAGGTGGTACCTTCCTGTACCCAGGCCCTGAAGGCCTCTACCAGCCAGGGCTAACCCAGGGTCCTGAGGAGGGGGCACTAGGGTCCAGCTTGTCCTGAGTCAGAGAGACACAATGGTTGGGGAGCAGGGAATGGAGTGAACTTTTCTGTCTTGTTCTTGAAGCTTGGTGACTCTGGGTTCTAGCCCAGAAAGAATCAAAAGTGTTCTCACCCCAGGCCATCCGCTTCCTACCCAAGAACACTGCAGGAACAGTAAGATTCTCCTCTCCTCTCCCAACCAAAAAGCCCCACCACCCACTTCCCACCGTGCCAAAGCCAACCTATTCTTTGAGGCCCTGCTGGAAGCTGCCGCCATAAAGAAACTCTCCCTTCCTAGTTTGCTTTGACACCGCCCAAGCTCCAGACCAGTGGACCCTGGGAGCGGTAAGCTTGAGGCCTTTCAAGGAGCAAGAGAGGCCTGCAGTTAGTCAAGCCAGTGCTTTGTTCCCCGCTGGCCTTGGATGCAGCTGCTGCACTCCTCCAGCTACACCCTCAGCTCTTCTCGGCCCTGGTCCTAGCCTCTGACGTCTCCCGTGTCCTCTACAGTGCTTAGCAGGGTAGGCATTCAATAAATCCGCAGTCGGTGCTCAATAAATAGCAGGTCCTTGGGTCAATAAATGATAGATTGATTAATTGGAGTGCTCAGTCGCTTACTACAAGGCCGAATGAGGTGCTGCCATCATTCATTTCTCTGCGTACCTGGGCAGGCAGATTATGCTGCCTTAAAACTAAGCAGTTTTTATTCTTTCTTTTCTTTCTTTCCTTCTTTTTTTTTTTTTTCACTGCAACTATGAACCAAAAGAGCAGAGGGAATAGAGAGAAGCAGAAAAGCAAGGGGCTGGAAACCTGAGAGAAATTCCAAAATGGGAAATTCTGTACCTCTACTTCAGGACCCCCAATTTTCACTGGATTCTGGCTGTGATCTAGGGGCCTAGGGGTGAGCAGCTCTTCTGACCCCTGAGATGGTGGACTTGTCTTGGGCCTGTCCAGGGACTTGTGAGTCAGCTTTGGACACAAACCATGCCTCCTGATAATTCCTATGCCACCTTTTTGACTTTGTTTCCCTGTTTCTTCCTCTCTTTCTTGGACTGGAGAGCAGGTTCTCCACCTACTCTCAGCCTGTGAGCCATTTACCCACTGGCAACACAGTGGGACAGGCTGGGGCAAAGACAAAGGGACAAAAGAGGAGCTATTGGTTTAGTCACAACCCTTGAGCCAATGGAATATCAGATTGATGGTGATATTCTGTGTTGTAGATAGATTCGCTTATTAGAGAAATATGTCAGAGAATCTAGCAATCTTGACTTCACCGGGGGCTCAGTTGCACAAAGCCAGTAATGTGATTTTCTGAATAGGCCAGGAAGAGAGCTGAGAATCATTGGGAATTCAGGCCAGCCTGGGGACTTTGAGACTTCGTGGAGAATGGACTAGGAATTGGCTCTCGAAAGGCCTTCCTTCAAACATCTCCTCCAGCTTCTTGTAAACCCTTCAACTGGTGTCAGTCAGCCTGGGGTTCCTTCCCACACACCTGCCAAACAATCTCTGAACCAACAAGCAGATACAAAAGGAAGAGGGACTTCTAAGAACTGATGTGGGGCCCCTCCATGCACGAGGCGGTTTCTTTAGCAGTGCACTAATCAGGTGATAGCAGGTTCCTCCTCCTCCTGCCTCCCCAAATTTCTCAAGTCCAACTAAGTCCACTCCAGCTCACCTGTCTGCTGACATTTACTGCTGAGTGTGGAGACTGAGGAGGGGTCACCTTTGCAGCCTAGCACTTGCTTCTGAGCAGACTGCCTGCCTGACACTGGGGAGAATAGGCTTTTCCTTGGGAAGTATGATGAGCTCGACTTGGACCCCCAGCAGGCTTCCAAATGTCTGGCCCCAGGGAAGCCTGCCACTGAGCAAGCAGAAGCTTGATGCCTCAGTAACCTGACTCTGTTACATAAGGCACTACAGTAGTTATGAGTCAGGGCCCTTGGGCTGGCCTAGGCCCAGCCTAGTCTGGGAGTGAGACTAAACAGCACCACTGAAAGAGAGGTGTCTTGGAGTGGGGTAAGCCAGGAAGGAGCCGCTGGAGCCACTTCCCTTCCTCTCACTTCTCACCCACTTCTTCCTTAGGGATTGCTATAGCCGATCACTGGCCTAGATAGCACGGAGCGGGAATCCTGGCCAGACCCCTAAGCTATGAGCAGCTGCTCTCCATCTTCCCTGAAAAGGAGATGAGAGGAAGTGAGCTGAGTATTCAAGGCTATTTTGTGAGTAAAGTCTTCCTTCGAGGAAGGATGGGGAAGGTCCCTGTGGTGCTTTGTCTATAGGCAGGGGCCCGATTTCAGGCTGGACCTATTTGAGGAAAGCGGCTCCCAGGAGAGGAAGGCTGATAGTGAGCCTGGGTCATCACTGACCAAGCCTGCTTCCAGCTCTTGTTTTCCTTTGGACTAGTGTCTGCACAATGGGATGCTTCCCATTCAGTCTCCCGTGCTGGCCGGGATATTATAGCATTTCCAGAAGGGCCATGGCTACTTTGGGGCAGAGATTTCTAGCTAGAAAGTACAAGCGAACTTGTCTTGTCCACTGATAAAATTCCCTCCTGCCTGGAGTAGCATTTGGAAAAGCTTGCTTTCTGCTCTCACAGACCCTATCTTAGCCCCACTCCAACTCTAGTTAAACTGGATTTCAGCAAGGCAGGCAGTGGCCTCCAGAAGCCATTTTGCCTGATCGGACTCCTCCTCAAACCTGGGTTGCTCTGAGGCTGGGATCTAGCCTTCTGGCCTTCACGGTGTTCCTGTTAGCCCATGGGGTTCTATGGAGGGCCTTGTCTGCCAAAGCTGTGGTGCGGCAGTGAAGCCCTAACCTTTGTTCTATTACTGCAGGCATTGGGACAGCACAGTATGTCCTGGGCCATTATTGCTCTCTTCATCTAAAAGGAAATTTCATCTTTTTGACCCCTGTGGTCATGGAATGCTCTCCCTTGAGTGCAGTGAGCACACAAAGTGCCCCACCAAATGGGCCCAAGCTTTAGTCCTAACTCAGCACATTGGTTTCTTCAGGGCTCAAGAGGCTATTACACGTCACCAACCAATTTGTTATGTAAACCCAGCCAGCCATGGCAGATTATGATTTCACAGTTATCTTGAGGGATGCCTTACATAAGAGCAGAAAGTTCAGGTAGAAGCAGAACTGAGATGAACAAACATAATGCAACAGCCACCACCAGATGCAGACATGGCCGATCTCGTCCCTCTCAACCAACACACAAGGTAGGGGCAAGTACTCTGCTGAGCTCCATTGACCAGGGAGTCCCAAGATCCTGGCAGCCTTGGCCAGATACATCCCTCTCCATTTATCCAGACTTTCTGGCCTTCACGACCTGATCTGGAAAGGAGCCAACACTCTACCTGGAATTGAGAGCTTGTTAGTTTATCTGAAAGTGCAAATATAAGCAGCAGTGTTAACCTTCTCTTCAGGCAAGGAAGGAAAATAAGGTCACCCTGGAAAGGGTTATTTTCTGAGGTGTGGGCTCATACGGGTCCATTCACAGCAAAACTGAGGAGTAGATGAAATTCAGGCTCTGTTCTTTCCACCTTTGTTTAAGATCATGAACCTTCCAACCAGATCTCTTGAGCTCTCAGGCTGCCCAGAGCCCCACACTGCAGCAGCCCACCCAAACTAGGCCTCTCATGGACTCTGGCCCCATCTCTCTACCTTTCTTCTCCAAAGTTGGCTTTTCCATGTCCCATCCCCATATAACCCTACTCTCAGTGAGCTGTCACCCTGACCAAAGGTCTGATAAACAAATCCATACAAAGACGTCAATGACAAGTAATAGTATCACATGTTACTCTTTTAAAAGGTATGCTAGACCTTGGCCATTCATGAGAGATACACACTAAATCTTTTGCCACTCTCCAATTAATGAATTCAATCTTGAAAGCACATCGCTTCTAGTTCCAGCTAGCACCATCACTTTGTTGAACTTCTTAGCTTTCTTTTCATTGTAATCACTAGCACCAGCAGCTGACTCTGGGAGCGAGCGCTGTCCTCAAAGACACAAGACATTTGCTCATTTCATGAGAGTTACTACGTGTGGACCGATTGAAAGCAGAGGACCACAGAATTGTGTTGGAAAGAGAGTGCTGGGCAATGCCACTCTTAGGACTATATCCAAAAGAATTAAAAGCAGGGACTCAAACAGATATTTGTACACCGATGTTCATAGGAGCATTCGTCACAATAGCCAAAAGGTGGAAACAACCCAAGTTTCCACTGACAGGTGAATGGATAAATAAAATATGGTATATTCATACAATTGAATATTATCCAACCATAGAAAAGAATGGGTGCTGATACCTGCTACAACATGGATGAACCTTGAAAACATTATGCTGAGTGAAAGAAGCCGAACACCTATCATATGATTCCACTTACATAAAATATGTAGAGTAGACAAACTCATAGAGACACAAAGTAAAATAGAGATTACTGGAGGATAAGGGGATGGAAGAATAAGGAGTTATTGTTTAATGGGCAAAGAGTTTCTCTTTGGTATGATGACAAAGTTCTGGAAATGGTGATGGCTGCACAACATTGTGAATGTATCTAATGCCACGGAACTGTACACTTAAAAATTGTTAAAGCAGCCAATTTTATATTATATATATTTTACCACTATATAAATGTGTTATATACAGCATATACATATATAATACATCTCTCCCCCCACCTCACGCACACACATATACTCATATATAATAGTAGGTGCTAGATAGGATGCCAGGCTCATTCATTGGTGAAAGTATTGGCCCCCTCATACTAGCCTCCTAGCATATGTGATTCACATCTTTGCCTCAGCAAAAAGATAATTTCTTACATGTCTGGGTTCCCATGAGGTTCCCAAACCATGAATGTTAAGTTTGCAAATGCATTTGTGTTTTTAATGGAGAATGTCCCTTAATCCAAGAGTGTCTATTCTTTGTCAGACCACTGAGCACTCAGGAAATAGTTATTTTAAATTACCTGGGGCTAAGGAAGGACTTTCGAAGCTTGATACCAAAAGCAAAAATCACAAAGGCAAAGAATGACAGGCTTAACCACATAGAAACCCAAAACCTCTCTACAGCAAAGAACTCCATCCTCAAAATCAAATGGTAAATTAGTTGACAAAGGGTTGCAATCTCTAATTCAAGGTTTCTCATGGTGTGGTCCGCATACCACTGGTGCTATGGGAGAGGAGTTTTAGATGGCACATGGAAGGAAAACTAAATCTTAAGTAGTATGAATTTAGGCACTACATCAGGCAGCCTCTTAAATCATACCATGTAAGTGGCTACCTGCTCAGAAGCCAGCTCCAGGAATACACATTATGAAATTATTGGTTCTAAGACTTAGTTAGAGAAGCACAGATAATTTTTTGTGCAAATTATTCTTGAAAACCTGATTTCTGAATCTGTAGTCTTTCCTTTTGCTACTATATATAAGCTCAATAGGAGATAGAAAATGGATTAGCATACATAAGGCAATTAGAAATGTTTACTATTATTATTATCTTCTGAGAATCTATGTGTGGGAACCAGTTGGTGCCGGGTCAGAAGCTTAAAGGTAGAATCCTAGGGCTTTTAGAGATGGACGGGAACTCAGATCCAAAGTCTTTCAGATCACACTGGGTAGGTATGCTCTGGGGTCAAAAGCAGAATAGAGCCGATTAAAGGGTTTTGGGTAAAATCTTAGAAATAAATTTGAGGTTACAATGACAACAATCACAACAACAAAATATTTCCCAAGTTCATGTTCTAGCTTGCTACATCTTACAGGTCAGAGAGTTAAGGCCCTTCAAATTTCAGCTTAGGAAGTTTTTTCATATACTACATTTAAGCAAGGAACTTCACCTGTTTGCACAGCATATATCTATCTCCCTCCTGAGTTTTCCAGTATTAGAAGCATATCTGAATGACAAAATTGAGTCACCCTAATAATTGGGTGACCAACGATCCCTGTTTCCCTGGGACTGTCCCCCAGAAAGTCCTGTGTCCCAGGACCGGGATGATTGGTCCCCTTATCTATTAAGGAAATTTTGACTATTTGGAAAGGTTTGGGGCCCACCTTTACCTCTGATTCATAGACAATTAAGTGTTCTAACAATTTCTTTAGCATTAGTTTAGTTATTTAGTGTTCTTAACAATTCTTTCTTTATAGACAATTCATAGACTCCACCTGAGATCACTGTGAGGCTCTGTTCTTCATTGTGAGGTATTAAGCAAGTTGGTTAATTTTTTCAAGCCTTGATTTCCTTCTTTATAAAACAAAAATGAGTGGTAATAGTACCCATTTCATAAGGTTGGTGTAAATATTAAATGAGATTATGCAGATAGAATGCTTAGTACACATTGTAAATGTTCAATAAATGTTAGCTATTAATCCACTATAGTTATTACTTATAGAACGCAAGATTGGAGAGATGGTATTCAACGTCCCCCTCCCCAATAGTAGAGGCACCATTTGCATACCAACAAGCTACATGCTCATTACCACTGATTCATATGTATGTACACAGTACTGACCACTATCAGGGCTTCTACCAGGCTATTAGAGTTACTGCATGTGAGGGCCAAACCACACTTAAATCTTAATAAAGATTTTCCAAAACACGACTAAAGCTGTAAAATCTTTACATGGGACCACATCAACATTTAAGTAGTTGTCCAACCAAAAACAAAAAAATCTTTGAGTACTGGCTGCATAACTAGAAGCCAAGGGAAAACCAAGTGAAGAAAACACAACCCTACCCTCAAATTGCTTACACTCTTGTGTTCCAAGGAAATCAAGAGCTAAGCTGAGAGCCAGGGACAGGTCAAAGCAGACAAACCAGATATAAATCAAGACTGTGCCCTGCCCTTCTTCCCAAGAATACAGGAGCCCTGGAAGCAGAGGAATGGGCTGCAGGAGGAGGGATGGGGAGAGTAGCTTCTCCAGCAGGAGAGGCAGCCTTGAAAGTAGACAAAGGAAAAGGACACCCAATAGGAACCTGAAATGTGAAGTCATTAAATGGAATAGGAGTAAAAAATGATGGCTGAAGTACATAGACAGAGACCCAGGGAATTCAATGAAGTAAGAAAAGAAATGTTCACTGAGAAGAAGGCTGTCCATCCCCAGACATCAGAGAATCCCCATGACCAGCAATAATGGTCTCATAGTTTGCTAATGAGCATGTCATTCTGGGAAAAACCTAAACTGAATTCAGAATCTCCAATCTGTAAGGTCCCAGTTTTCAAAGAAAGTGAGTGAATGCTTTGTCCTGCTACAACGATCGGGCTGTTACCACAGGACCCTATCACTCCCCAGCCTCAGCGAAGCATGACAGCTTGCTGGTTTGCTTCTCAGTGGTTTTGGACGCTGAGTTGCTCTGATCCCAGGAGGCAGGGTGCTGCACAGGCACACCTTCCTAACAGTTCGCCCTCCTCCCTCACCCTGTGCCTTCAATACCCCCCATCTCCACCCTGTAGCATTTCCAGGCTTTGCCAAGAACCAAGTGTCAATAAACTGGTGTCAGCGGAGTAGATGACAAAAGAGATCTTCCTATCCAAGAAACCCAAATAACCAGGACGCTCCCGAGGTGTGGCACAAGTGAACACTTTGATCTCAGGCTCTCAGCCTCACACCTCACTCACCCAGGTCCGAGCTCCCTAGGCCCAGACCCAGAGGAAGCACTGCTGGCTCACACTTCACCAAAGCCTGGAGGGGCCCTTTCGCTCCCAGCTGAAAGAATGCAAATGCTACAAGCGCCCCTTCCAGGTTTCTCTGCTACCCCTCCCCCGATGCCACTCTCCAACAGAGAAGGGCGGATGGTTAGGAACCTGTTACGGATTTCGCTCGGCAGGGTTTCAGTGGCCGTGGGCTGAATACACTTGGAGTAATCTTTCACCAGAAATGAAGATTTCCTCGAAATCTGTTCTGTCTGTGGCCTGATTTACTTTAGACAATGATAATTTGATGCCCAAAGTGAAATAATAGATGGGAAAGGGTTTCAATAGCATTGAAAATGCCTGAGGAATACAACTTGTTATAAAAACGCTAACGAAGTCAGCAGCCCTGTTTGTCCTGCCCGGAACCACTTGGGGCTCGAGTGAGTGGGAGGTGATGGTGGATTTGTTTTGGGGCAAGGCAAACCTGGTCTTGGTATTAAGTGATGGTAGCTCCTGCCTTTCTTGATTGCTTTTAAAAGTTCCCATTTGAGCCTCATTGCCACCCAAATATTTTGTGGGTGCTCAGAATTTCTTATTACTTTGTCTGGGCACACTACCTGCCTATGATCTAGAATCACAGAGCTAGAAGGAATCTTAGAGAGACCAGAGAGGTCAGACAACTTGCTCAGGCTCATACAGACAGGTAGAGCCTTAACTTGCACTTCAATCCAGATCTCCCACAGCGGCAGTGTCTTTCTCTTACATAACCTTCATCCTTGAGAAAAATAAATCCACCCTCATACACACACACACACACACACTCTAGTGCCCTGTCCCGATGGTGCTAAGAACACCAAACCCGCAACTGGGTTTTCTGAAGTGCCTCTAAATTGTCTCAGTTGTTCTCCAAGAACGGCTCTTACCACAGCGTCTCCGACAAGGACAGCAGCCACCTTGGGTCTTCCCATGTGTTTCTCCCCTCTCCTCCCGTTCCCTTGCCTCCCCAGCAGGATTTCTAGAAAGTCTGACCGGCACTCCAACACACGCCTGAGATGACATGGATTCATCCACCCTCCTGCCACACACAGTTCTTGAGGCACTGAAGGAGATGTCCTAGGATGCTCTCTGGGATTGCTTTTCACCTACATTTGAAATCGAAGGCTGTGATCCATGGAGGGGGTGGGTACACCCATCCAGAATCTTAATAAATTCTCACGGGTCTTTGATTTTTCTTATTCCCACACACCACCATCAGCTGCTTAATTTGCCTTGACATTTTGCTTGCCCTCACTGTCAGTCAGGGCCACTCAGTAATTTTAAAACCCTTGCGGTTTCAATCGAGTTTGCACATTTAGAAATGGGCTTTTGAAAAGGGTGTAACTTGGATCTTGAGGGGACCCCATGACGAAATCTGCAAAGGGGCTGTGGAAATGTATGCATTAGAAGAGTGGGTACTGCCAGCTGCCTCCAAACCATCTGGGGTCTGCCCACCTTTTGGGCCTCAGTGTCCCCCTTGGAAAACCTTTGCAGGCACCCTTAAAAATAGGGCTTGCACCTGCCAGGTCTCCCTTCAGCGCCGCAGTACTCCAGGCAGCCTCAAAGTCCAGTCATGGCAGCCCGTGAGCCAAACCTCCCCAGGGCCCCTCCTGAACTTCCTAGTTGCCCCTTTTGTCAGAGGTGAGGGTGCAGCAGAGGCTGGTATGACCGGGACGCATACCCACCCGTGTGCCCAGCCACCCACCTGTGGAAGAAAAGCAGGATGGAGAGCATGGTCTGGTCGATGTTGCGGTTGCAGATGCCCTCATTGATCAGGTAGCAGGGGTCCCGCAGCACTGGCTCCAGCGAATCCTGCCGCATTATGCTGTTGAGCTTGTCAGTATTGAGGTTCTCGAAGATCAGCTTCTCCTGTAGCTGCCGAAAGTTGCTCACGGTCGGGCTGCCCGGGTTGTTGTTGTCCCCGCTGCTGCCTCGCTGGAGCCCGCTCCGGTGGGCCAGGTCCAGGCAGCAGTTACAGCAGTCGAGGCCGACAGGTGAGCGGCAGTCGATCTTGGACTGGGCCATCTTCTCAGGCTCGGGGGTCTCCTGGCCTGAGAGGTCAGGGGCGGCTGGCAGGTGCGCGCCCGCTGGATTGGTATGAGGGGACTCCAGGGTGCCTGGAAAAGACAAGCTGTGCGGAGAAGAGTTGGAAATTAGCGCCTAAAGCCAGCCACCCTGGGCTCAGCCCCTTTCTGGCTGTAGTGCTGGGGGTGCGAACAGAAACAGCTGGACAAACAGCTCTGAGCGGATCCTTCGGGCTCACTTCCTCCTCTTCCTCCTCCTCCTCCCCCTTCTCGTGAGGCCGGGGCCGCCCCCCTGAGGTGCCACACGCGGCCCGAAAGCAGTCCCAAGTTTCCCAAGTGTGAGCGGGGCTCAGGGCGGACCTGTGGCGGCAGGAAGGGCGGGCGGCAGGGCAGAGGGAGAGCCGGGGCGCGCCCTCGCTCCCTCCCTTCTTTGCTCCCTCCCTCCCCGGCTCGCAGGCTCTCTGGCTCTCGGGCTCCCCTGGGCTGTGCCGGCTGAGCGGTGGCAGGAGCTGAGAGCGACTGAGCGAGCTGCACGCCCGGGAGTCAGCACCGGCTGTGACAGCATGTAAATCACCCTAGAGGGGCGGGGGGGGGACACGCTCCTCTGTTGCTTCCCTGGCGGGCGCGAGCCTCGAACGACTGGGTCCTGCCTCCCCCAGCCCCGCCCCGCCCGCACCCTCGCGCCCACGCTGCCGCTCGCACCCTCGCCCGATCCTCTGGGAGCAGGCCCGGCTCTCCCTGTCCGCGCGCCCAGCGCCTGGCCTCAGGCTCTCTCGAGCCGCATCCTCCGCCCGAAATCTGCGAGCAGCCCCTGTGGGGCCGCCGCGCCTCCCTAGTCGCCCGGCCTCGTGGGTCTCTATCTCGGCGGGAGGGCAAAATGTCCGTAGCCGCACCGCAAACGGGGCCCCCTACAGGAGAGAAGCCGCGCTCAAGAGCTTGTCGCGTTGTAGCCTTAACCGCCGCCGTGCATAAGCCCGTTTTTGGGGGGGCTGGGGTGGGGGTTCAAAGAGAGCGGTTGCCGGTGCGGAGAGTCCGAGTGCCTCACACACATCAGAAGTACCCGATAAATGCCTTAAGCCAAACTCGCATAAGCACGCCCAAACACTCCTCGGTTTCTATCCCTTTCTTCTCACTTCACCCATCGCGCCCTGTTCCCCGACACCCACTTGCTCGCTCCTCTCTTCCCCGAACCCCATCTGAGCCGGCCCCCGTCCTGGCTTCCTGGGGTGCCAGCTCTCCGGGAGGCTCCCTCCGCTCTGCCCCTTCCCTGTCTCTTCTCAATCCTCCCCTTCCTTCTCTCTGATCTTCCGCTCCCACTCATTCTGCTATTTCCCTTATTTTTTCTCTTTTCCTTTTTTCCCTCACTTTACCCATTTTCTCTACGTTCTCCCCCATTCCCTCTCTTTTCCCCTTCTCCATTTCTTTTCTCCCCCACCCCCACACCCCCTCCCCCCGCTTGCTCTATTTTCCTCATTCCCGCCTTCCTCTTTTTCTCTCCTCTTTTTCTTTCTTTCATCTCCATTTCCCTCATCGTAGCTTCCCCTCGCTTCCCTCGCTTCACTTATCTTCTATTTCCCCAAAATTGTTCTCCCCCCTCTTTTCAGAACCCCACCTGCCACCTTAGGTGATCTTCGTCTGTCCTTACCCTTTCAAGAGATAGGCCTGAGAGGTCCTGGGGACGGTAGTTTGGTGTCCTGAAAGTGCAGGCGATGGGGAGTTGTGGGCTCTGAGAAGATGGTAACTCTGGAACTGGGATAAAGTAGGAGGGCAAATGTGTGGATAGAAGGCTCGTGCCTGGGTCATACCCCACCTTGGCGAGATGTGGGGATGTACTGGGTGGTCAAACCATAGTCTCCCAAGGTGTCTTGGGACTCGGAGACTTGGAATACTTTAAATGTATAGGATTCAATAATTATTGGTTCTTGCAAAATATTTAAAATATTCACTATGTTCAGTTTTCATGCAAAATTCAAATAGATTTCAATTTCACCCAGCACTCCCCACCCCCTCGTCAGCTGCTTCATTCAGAAGCCCACGGTCACTCAAATAAAGCAGTATTTACTGCCATCTTGTGTTCAAGACAGAACATTCTCTGCCTGCGTCACAGAGCCAGCTCTAGGAAACACGAGAGAGGTGCCTCCTAATGAAATCCGGTGCACTGGTTCTAAAAGTAGCAGAGTCCCTATACTAAGAGAGCCCCAAGGCCAAGATATAGGCCGGGACACCAACCAATCAGGGCCAGAGTCACCGTTTTTCTAGCGGAGCTCTGCTTGTCTGAGTTCCTGCAGATAGGACTTCCATAGATTTGAAATTTCCTCTAAGTTCCACAAGCATAATCAGCCCTGTGATTAGGAGTACATCGCAGCCAGTTAACTCCTGTTCCCAAGGCCCTGTGGGTCTTATATGGGCCCCCAAATTTGGCGGAAATGGAAGGGGTGCAGCCCTCTCTCTGCTGTAGTCGCCAGAAAGCCAGAAACAAGCCATATCCCTGGCTCCTGATAGGATCCCAAGGTCAGGAATGAAAAAGGCTTTGGGGGCCAGAGTACGGTCCTTGTGTTCTCACAGGACTCTCTATTTCTCCTCTCAAAAGCCAATACTTTAGATGTGTTAATTTCCCTATTTCTTCTTTTTCTTCTTCTTCATTGTCTTTTTTTTTTAATGTTCTTGGGTAAAAGCCAGAGGAGGTAGTAGAATATGAAATTTTATCTGCATTGTGTAGACTTATAGCCTACTAAATTGTTTTTTAATTACAGTGTTTATGATTTTTCTTCTTGTTTATAATTATTTTATGTTAAATGTTATAACAAAATATATTAGATCCATAAATGTTTATTTAAGTTGTGTTTTGAGAACTGCTGGGCCTTTTTGCTTCTATATTTGCCGGAGTCCTCTTATCTTTGTGAATAACCTTGGGATGAGGCCCCGGTAGAAGTATTTCCTTCTTGGCATTTGGCACCATTAAACTCAAGATTTTGTCCCCTTGACATTTCCCTTGTTGTAGTCCTTGCTCTCAAGCAGTATTGTTAATAATTCAGTACAGCTTTGCATACTATATCCAGGCTGATCGAGAGCAAATATAATTGAGATATAAAAAAAAAAACCTAGGTAGTTTAGAGCTAGAGTTCGGAGAGCTGCCATGTATTTGAATACAAGTCCAGCTTATATTAACAAATTGCATATCTCCACTGGGGAAGGCTGACTGGGCCAGGGCCACCTTGGCTCCCCTCTGTAAAGCCTTGCCTTGCTGACATATATTGTGTTGGATGGAGAGACTCCAAGCAGCAAAATGTTCTTGCATAAACTCAGAGAGCAGAGAGGAGCTCTATTTCCAGACAGAGCTGGTGGCTTTCTGGCTGGAGCAGAAAGGAAATAGAAGGGGTACCTCCACATCGGATGGAGACATTCGGCAGTCACTTACTCTGCCCTTGCCCTGTACCAGGTACAGTGTTAGTGGGGGTTTCAGAGGTAAATAAGACATGGCCCAAGCCCCCAAAGACTTCATGGTTTAGCTGGAGAAACATATGTAGACAGACAAAAACACTACAAGTGATAAGTGATACTAGAGGCTTGGTGTAGGGGGGCATGTCCTGTGAGAGTGGAGGAAGGGTTAGCTCAGGAAGGACGGAAGGGCCATTTAGGTAGAGAGGGGAGTGGACAGAGGCCTGTGGGTGAGAACTGTGTGTATGCTGGGGGCCGGGTGTGGGTTACAAAGCAGTTCAGTGTTACCGGAGAATAAAATGTGAGAGATGGAAGCTGGTATAAGTTATGTAAGTGTTTGTTATTAATGTAATAACTAACAAGATCTTGACGCAGCTCTGATAACCATGATAACTTCAAAGTAATGATAAGTTGAGCATTTTTTTCATATGTAAATAAAAAAAAACAGAAAAAAACCAAAGTAATGATAAGTGTAAAAATATTTAAAGATACCTGTAATAACAATAATGTGACATAAAACTGTTTATGATTTCTGTTGGTGACAAAGTCATAGGCACAGCCAATACTACTGTGGTTTGTTCTCTGCATTTGTAATTGAAGCAAATCTAAACTTCAGTTAGTAGTTGGTGAAAATGAAAATGTAATATTTTTCCATCTAAGCTCATTTATCTCTTGAATTTTTGAGAGTCTCTGTTCTAGACCAACCCCTTTATAATATGAATAGCAATAGCTAACATGAATGAGCCTTTACTATTTGCCAAGCACTGTGCTAAAGGCTTGACAACCATTTTCCATTTATTCCTCCTTGCAAGCCTGTGAGGCAGCCTTGTTTATAGCTCTCAGAGACATGGCATTATTTTCCAAGGTGACGTGGCTGGCAAGTGGAAGAGATGGGACTTGACCCTAAGTCAGTATGACTCTAAGCCCCACCCATGCTCTTAACCAAACTTCAGGCCTTGGATTGGCACCAGGATGGCTACATTAGAATCACCTGAGAAGCTTATTTTTAAAACTCAGATATTTTGGACTCTGTATTAGTTTTCCAGGGCTGCCGTAACAAAGTACCACAGACTTGGTGGCTTAAACAGTAGAAATTTCTTTTCTCACAGTTCTGGAGGCTAGAAGTCCGAGATCAAGGTATCAGCAGGATTGGTTGCTTCTGAGGCCTCTCTCCTTGGCTTGTAGATGTTTGTCATCTTCTTGTGTCTTCACATGGACTTCTCTCTGTATGTGTTTGTGTCCAAATTTCCTCCTGTTCTAAGGACACCAGTCATATTCATTAGGACCCATCCTAATCATCTCATTTTAACTGAATTATCTCTTTAAAGGCCATCACTAAATACAGTCACATTCTGAGGTAGGTACTGGGGGTTAGGACTTTAACATATAAATATAATTCACAATTCAATTCATAATTCAACAGACCCCAACCACAAAGATTCAGAGTCAGTAGGTTTGGGTGCGGACCAGGAATCTACATTTTTAAACAGTCCCTGGGTATATTCTAATAGATAGCCAGGTTTGAGAGCTATAATATTCCCAACCACAACCTTTTTGGTTTTGTTTTAATTTTTTATTGAAATTGTATGCACTTAAGGTATACAACATGCCATTTTGATATACATAAACATAGATTACAGTCAAACTAATTAACATATCCACCTCTTTACATAATTATCTTTTTGTCTGTGGGTGGGGGGAGAACATTTAAGATCTACCCTCTTAACAAATTTGAAGTATACAATACAATATTGTTAACTATAGTTTCCATGCTGTACACTAGATGTCTAAAACTTATTCGTCCTGCATAACTGAAGCTTTGTACCCTTTGACCAACATCTCCCCATGCCCCCCAACCACACCGCCTCTGGTAACCACCATACGACTCGGTGTTTCTATAAATTCAACTTTTTTAGTTGCCACACATAAGTGGGATGTGGTATTTTTCTTTCTGTGTCTGACTTATTTCACTTAGCAAAATGTCGTTCAGGTTCATCCATGTTGTAAAATGTGACAGGATTTCCTTCTTTTTTTAAGGCTGAATAATATTTCATTCTGTGTGTGTATATATATATATATATATATATGTCATAATTTCTTTTTTTTTTTTTTAAGACAGAGTCTTACTTTGTTGCCTGGGCTAGAGTGAGTGCTGTGGCGTCAGTCTAGCTCACAGCAACCTCAAACTCCTGGGCTCAAGCAATCGTTCTGCCTCAGCCTTCCGAGTAGCTGGGACTACAGGCATGCGCCACCATGCCCGGCTAATTTTTTCTATATATATATATATATATATATATTTTTAGTTGTCCAGATCATTTCTTTCTATTTTTTAGTAGAGACGAGATCTCGCTCTTGCTCAGGCTGGTCTCGAACTCCCGACCTTGAGCTATCCACCCACCTCGGCCTCCCAGAGTGCTAGGATTACAGGTGTGAGCCACCACGCCCGGCCCACAATTTCTTTATCCATTCATCCATTAATGGACACTCAGGTTGTTTCCACAAGCTTTCTTAGCACAGTGCTTGAGTGTAGTAGATACTCAATAAATATTTGTTGATTGATCGAGGAGAAATAAAATGTGGAGCTGGGCAACTGGGGGAAATTTTAA
>CAUYSK010067069.1:0-15658 GCA_963575035.1 Avahi laniger
AAAGCACAACCATAAAAGAAAAAAATGTATAAATTGAACTTCATTAAAATTGTAAGTATCTGCTCTTTGAAAGACACTGTTAAAAAACAAAAAGGCAAGGCACATTCTGACAGAAAATATTCACAATCCATATACCTAACAAAGGACTTGTATCCAGATTACATAAAAACTTCCAAATCAGTAAGAAGACAAATAACCTGCCCCCCTCAAATACACAAAATATTCGAAAGACACTTGACAAAAGAAGATATAGGACTGGCCAACAGATATATTAAAACATGCTCATCATTAGTCATTAGAGAAATGCAAATTAAGGCCATATGAGATATCACTACACACCCACTAGAATGGCTATATATAGTTCAAAAGGGCTACAATACCAAGCATTGGAGAGGATGTGCAGAAACTGAATTTTCGTACAATGATATGACAATGTCAATGGTACAGTCACTTCAGAAAATAGCTGGGCAGTTTATTAAGAAGTTAAACATATACTTTCCTTACTATTCTTAGATAGCAATTCCACTCTTAGGTAGCTACCCAAGAAAAATGAAAATATAACGTGTACTCAAAAACTTGCACATGAATGTTCATAGCTGCATCATTCATAATAGCCAAAAAGTAAAAATAACCCAAATCTCCATCAAGAAGTAAAACGTGGGCTGGGCGTGGTGGCTCACACCTATAATCCTAGCACTCTGGGAAGCCGAGACAGGATTGCTTGAGCTCAGGAGCTCGAGGCCAGCCTGAGCAAGAACGAGACCCCATCTCTACTATAAACAGAAAGAAATTAACCAAACAACTAAAAATAGAAAAAATTAGCCGGGCACGGTGGCACGTGCCTGTAGTCCCAACTACCCGGGAGGCTGAGACAGGAGGATCACTTGAGCCCAGGAGTTTGAGGTTGCCGTGAGCTAGGCTGACGCCATGGCACTCTAGCCCAGGCAAGAGAGTGAGACTCTGTCTTGAAAAAATAAAGAAAAAGAAGTAAAACATAAAAATGGAATACTCCTCGGCAGTGATAAGAAACAAATTACTGATACAACAGCATGAATGAATCTCAAATACATCATGCTAAGCAAAAGCAGCCAGATTAGAAAGAGTACATACTATAAGATTCCACTTATATGAAATTCTACAAGAGGGAAAATTTAATCTATAGTGACAAAAAGCAGATCAATGATTACCTCGGGTTAGGGGTATGTGGGCAGATTGGCTGCAAAGGGAAATGAGGGACTTTTAGGTGAGGGGATGATAGAAATGTTCTATATCTTGATTATCATGGTGGTTCGCGGATGTATGCATCTGTCAAAATGCATACAAGTGTACACTTTACGTGTCTTATTGTCTGAAAATTAAATTTCAATAAAATCGATTTTCAAAAATATAAACGCAGAGTTTTCCAACCAGGGTGGCAAAGAGTTTCTAAAATACTGACCCTCTCTCTCCTCAGTCTCACTTGGGCAGAGGGGTGTGGTATAGAGGGTCCCTGCCTGGAGTCCGTAGCTGGAGCCAACTTTCTCTGTTTATCTCAGTTTACTGTACATATATTGTAATTTTCTATGCGTGCTATAATATTAAAGTTGGAAAGCAATGACGTAAAAACGTTTTAATGTAGATCCCCACCCCCATTCAAACACTGAAATAAAAATTCTATACCTTAAGCACACTTAGTAGTTTTGCTCTTGGTGCCTTCTTTCTCTTTAGAAAGTTGTATAAGTAGATATGAGCATTTGGATTTGATGGGAACTTTTCATCATATGCATAATTGGTGAGTACCTCTTGGGCTGCATCTTGATCCCCATAGAATTCCAGCATCTATATAAAATAAGTCATGATATCTTCGCTAAATTCTGTAAGATAGCTATACAGATGATCACTTTAACTTTACTGATGGGAAAAAAAAAAATCACAAAACTGACAAACAGTACTGTATAGGGAACAATAAACACTAGTTTTTGCTTTCACCAGTGCATGTTACAACATCAATGGAACACAGACAATCACTTCCAACAAAAGCCTGAGTGGTTTCCCATTTTTTCCTTATAATATTTTGTTACTGACAAATGCAGTAACTTCAACATAAGAACTTTTCTTGTAAGAGTCTCCAAAGCAGGGAACACTAATGACTAGCAATGGGATGCAACTAACCTCGGTGCCCCACACACTTTCAGACACAAAAGAAGTGTATACTAGTTATAGTTCCTTTCATTCTGTTTCCATCCTTACCCAAGAATTCCCATATTCACTAGGATATGGTTTTGGGGATTATCTTCAGACAACACAATTATCACTTTAGCACTCATTAACTTTCAAAAAGCAAATTATTTTAAAGATTTATTCCTAGTGAACAGTGCCAAGGCCCTCAGTCCTTTTACAATGACTCTGGGATGACAGAACATTCTTATGAACTTCCTAAAAGCCATTATTCTTCATCCTGTATATTGTAATGTACTTTTTGTCTTCTTTCCTTCTATATCACACAAAATCATAAAAGATGTTCCTGCTTTTAAGCTCAAAAAGAATAAGATAGAAGTAACATTTACAACTATACTGCTATTTAATTTATAGATATTTGACTATGATGGGTTGCCCATTGGTGAAAATAAACAGAGTAACATTTACAGTATACTAGTAAAATAAACAGAAATTATTCAAACCAGGAAGACATTCCATTAATAAATTTCATAAAAAATTCTACCTACCTCTACATAACTCTTCACAAAAGGGTCCCAAACTCCAGGAATTTTAATCAATGCACCAAGATTTACAGATGTCTTCCAGCTGCGGTTGACCACACTTTGGGTTGCAGTGCCGTAAGTATAATCCTCCTTATCTGCCAAGATAGAAGATTTTTAAAAGTCATTCAGTATTGTGGACTTCTGTTAAATTAGTAATCAAAAAACTACCCACAAGAAAAGGCCAGGTTCTGATAGCTGCAGTGGTGAATTCTAAGAAACATTTAAAGAAAAATACTAATTCTTCATCAATTCTTTCCCCAAAAAAGGACAGAAAGGAACATTTCCAAATTTATTCTATGAAGCCGTATTACCCTGATACCAAAATCTGACAAAGAAAACACAAGAAAGTATAGATCAATGTCTCTTATAGAAGTGAAAATTTTCAAAAAAAAAAAACTAGGAAACTAAGTCCAGCAACATATAAAAAGGATTATATACCATACCCAAGTGAGATCTACTCCAGAAATGCAAGGTTGGCTTAACATCTGCAAATCAATTAATGCAAATAATAAAGATCTATTGATCTAAACCAAATCAACAGAATAAATGACAAAAACTGCATGATCATCACAACAGATGCAGAAAAAGCATTTTAAAAAATTCAAAACCCTGGTGGAACTGGCTGTATTAAAAAAAAAAAAATCAGCACTCCATCATGATAAAAACACTTGACAATCTAGGAACAGAAGGAATTTCCTATATCTGATAAAGGGTATCTATGAAAAACCCATGGCTAATATCAAACTTAATGATAAAAGACTGCATGCTTTACCCCTAAAATCAGGAACAAGACAAGGGTGTCCTCTCTCACTACTTCTTTTAATTATACTGGAGGTTCTAGCCAGGAGAATTAAGCAAGAATATGACATAAAAAACATCCAGATTGGAAAGGAAGAAGTAAAACTATTTCTATTTGCAGATGACATGATCTTGTACATAGAAAATCCTAAGAATTCATTAAAAACTTATTAGAACTAATAAATGAGTTCATCAAGGTTGCAGACTACAAGATCAATACACAATAATCAGTTTTATGTCTATACGCTTGCAATGAACAATTAGAAAATAAAACTAGGAAAACAATGCCATTTGCAAAAGCATCAAAAACATTAAAATACTTAGGTATAAAAGTTATATTGTTGAAACAAACTTAAAAAGACCTAAATAAATGGAAATATAGCCCATGTTCATGGGTTGGAAGACGTACTATTGTTAAATTGATCTACGGATACATGTAAGTCCTATCAAATCTCAGTTGACCTTTTTGCATAAACTGACGAGCTGATTCTATTAATATAATTCATATGAAGATTTAAAGGACCAAGAAAGAACAAAGAACCTTTAAAAAGAAGAACAAAGTTGGAAGATGTACAGTATACTTCAAAAGTTACTACAAAGCTACAGTAATCGCAATGGTAATATAAAATGGTACAGTTGCTTGGAAAACAGTCCAGTGGGTCTTCAAAAGGATAAACATAGAGTTGTACGACCCAGCAATTTTATTCTTTATTCTGAGAGAAATAAAAACAAATGTCCATGCAAAAACTTGTACATGAATGTACATAGCAATGTTATTTAAAATAGCAAAAAGTAGAAACAACTGAATTGTCCATCACTGATGAATGCATACATAAAATGTGGCATATCTATACAATGGAATATTATTCAATAATAAAAAGGAATGAAATATCATTACATGCTACAACATTAAAAACATTATGCTAAGTGAAAGAAGACATTTACAAAAGACCACATATTGTATGATTTCATTTACATGAAATATCCAGAACAGGCAAACATCTACAGAGAGAAAGTAGATTAGTGGTTGCCTAGGACTGGAGGGATTAGGGAGAAATGAAAGTATGGAATTTCTCTGTAGGTGATGAAAGTATTCTAAAACTGACTTTGATTATGGCTGCACAACTCTGTGAATATACTAAAAACCAATGAATTGGGCATTTTAAGCGGGTGAATTTATATAGCATGTGAATTATATCTCAATTCTCAATAAAGCTGTTAAAAAAAAACATGAGAGACCACTACACCCAACAAATTGGCTGACGTGAAAACTCTGATCATAACAAATGTTGAGGACAAGATAGACAAAAGAAAACTCTAATCAGATTGCCAGTAGAGTATAAATTAGTAACTTCTTTGGAAAGAGTTCAGCATATTATATGCTAAAGTTGAAAATACACATACTCTATGACAACAATTCTCCTGGAAATGCATGCTCATATGCACCAGTACAGAAATGCACAGGGCTTAATTTCAAAGCAGCATTACTTATAAGAGCTCAAAACTAAACTTAAAGGACCATCAATAATAGAAGGAAAAACATGAATATTATACAATGAAATGTTTTATAATGGTAACAGTGAATAAACTAGAGCTATGTTCAACAATATGTACGTATTTTAAAACCAATGTTGAACAAAATATGCAAGGCACACGAGAATATATATATAGTATGAATCTAAATATAACATTCAGATATAAGCAAAACTAAATTATATTATGGATGCATATATGAGTGGAAAGAGTATGAAGAAAAGCAAGGGGCTGATTACCATAGAAGTCAATGCAGTGATTTTCTTCAGACAGAATGAGAGGAAGTGTGATCAGGTAGGCATATGTGAAGAGCTTTTAGGTTAGGATGACAATACATTGTGATCCTTAATCTGGGTGGTGGTTACATGGATGTTCACTTTACATTTATCTACTATATCACACATGTGTTTTATATAATTTTTCTGTATATGTTCTATTTCACAATCTTAAAGGTTTATATGGAAAGTTACTCAGTCTTCCAAAAACAATAGCTAATAGAAGCACAACAGAAAGAGGCATTGGTGTTCTTTTCCCAATGGATCAAGTAAATATACATCAATATGGGCTTAGAAATGAGGGGATAAGTAGATAGGAAATGATATGGAAAAAATATTTTTTAAGGGGAAAAAAAAAGGCAGATCCCTAAGTACAAACTGGGTGTGAATTTACCTTGGGAGGTTCCTGGTCACAAGTACATCAAACCCAACCAAGGCAGAGGCACAGCAGCAAGGAAAAAATCTGAAGCTGACTCTGAGCACAAGTACATGTTAAGTTTTTACGAGTTTCATTATACAGAACTAGTCCTAAGTTTTTTTCTCATTAAACAGACATCTGAGGTTAAAGATCATCTAAAGAGCTCTACATATTATCCCATCTTCATCTCTTATTGCTATAGAACTTTGAGTTGAAGAAAAGTACTGAATTATCTATGTATGAGAATGACAGTATAAATGCCCTGTTCCGACTGCTTGAATCATCAAATATTTGCTTGACTTCTACTTACCCATGTGTAAGAAGAAAAGTAAATATTGACTTTAAAACCCACCTAATTAATATCGGTAAGCTTTTTTAAAAAAAGAAATATTACAACAGAAATCATGATAAGGCTAACAAAATAGAGGACAAATATGTGACATCAAAAGATTGATTACTCTAGATGAGAAGACACACATAAAATACACATGAAAAAACTTAGAACAATTAAAAAGGGATGAAGAACCAAATGATACAGGCTGAACATATATAGTATAGCTTATACAGTAGGGTGAAGGTGTAAGAATGAGGGGGTGGGGCAGGATCTAATGTGTCTTGAAGCATAGAGGGCATTCCAGATGAGACTGTACGAAGACCTGACAAGATTATCATAATGAAGACAGTGCTTCAGAAGTATCTTGAGAGAAGACAGAAGGGAATTAAGATTAGTGAACCTACAAGCCCAGAGACCAAGGAAACACTACTCATCACATAAGGATAATAAGGAAATACTGCATACCACACATGAGGTGATAAATACCAGGACTAAGATTTAGATGGAGGATGTGGAAACAGAAAGAGATTAATCCTAGAGAGGCTATGGAGAAAAACTATACAAAGGAAAGAACAGTGCAGAGAATCATACAGCTCCAAAGAACGCAAATCTAGGCAGAGGAGAGGACACCACCACCACTGAAGGTTAAGAGAAGGGGAACTCAGTTTGAGAACTGAATGTTCAATTTTCAGTATGGTCAGTAAATCAAGAAAATTACCACCTTTGTACAAAAATGAAATGATTTGGCCGGGCACGGTGGCTCATGCCTGTAATCCTAGCACGCTGGGAGGCCGAGGTGGGCGGATTGTTGGAGCTCAGGAGTTCGAAACCAGCCTGAGCAAGAGCGAGACCCCGTATCTACTAAAAAAATAGAAAGAAATCAGCTGGACAACTAAAAAAATATATATAAAAAAAAATTAGCTGGGCATGGTGGCTCATGCCTGTAGTCCCAGCTACTCGGGAGGCTGAGGCAGGAGGATCGCTTGAGCCCAGGAGTTGGAGGTTGCTGTGAGTGAGGCTAACTCCACTGCACTCTAGCCCGGGCAACACAGTGAGACTCTGTCTCAAAAAAAAAAAAAGAGTTCTAAGTCCAGCCCAGGCAACACAGCAAGATCTTGTCTCTTAAAAAAAAAAAAAAAAAAAAAAAAAACCCCACTGCCCTTCAGTCTCATCCACAAGGTTTACTCACCAAGCTTTGACAATTCCTTCTTCTTTGTAGACCAATTATAATACTGCAAAAGCCCTTTATAGGCCTGAACAAGGTTGATTAATACTTCCTGGGAAGATGACTTTTCACCATATCTCCATGTCTCTGCCTGACTCAGATTTCTGTCAGCATCCTCAAGCATTCCATGATGCACAAGGTATAATGCATGTTGTAAGGAAATCTGCAAAAATTATGAGAAAAAGACCACTGACATTTTAGTCATTACATAACCATTAGTCAAAATGCTGAAGAAATATACTATATATACTGCACTATGACCAGGTAGGATACAAATAACATGACATTGTTCCTGACATCAAAATTTTCAATCAGCTGGGCATGGTGGCATATGCCCGTAGTCCCAGCTATTCAGAAGGCTCAGGTAGGAAGACTGCTTGAGCCCTGGAGTTCGAGGCTGCAGGGAGCTATGATTGCCCACCACTGCACTCCAGCCTGGGCAACTGAGGGAGACCCTGCCTCAAAAAAAAAAAAAAAAAAATCCAACCAAAACTTTCAATTTAGCAAAGAGAAAAGACACAAGAAGCAATTAACACTATATAAATAAGAGCTAAATTACGTAAATTTGCAACAGAAGACAGTGTGCTATAATGGAAAAAAACAGGGGCTTTAAAGACAGTGTTCTAGTTCATGTGCCACCTAAAAGCTAAATAAACTTGGGTAAATTATTCACTCTTTGTGAATCTCATCTGTTACACAGAACAATAATTATTAAACCTTCAGAAGGGTGTTTTGAGGATTAAATGAGAGAGTGTTTGCATATCACCTAATGCCTAGTTTGGCTCATAGCAGACAATCAATAAATATAACTATTTCTTATATGTTATATAAGCTTAGAGAAAACATGTTAATAAGGGGTATGAAAGAATGGCTTTAGTTCACATGGTAAGGAAAGTACATCCCTAATACAGGAGAAGCAATAAGAATAATTACACAAAGAACAGCATTACAAGAAGCGATGACATTAAAGAGAAGAATAATGAGAAGTACAATTAATCATACAGAGAGAGACAGATCACAGTTCAAGGTTGTCATCTCAAATTATTGAAATAATTTCCCCAGTGGTCTCTCCATTCCTACAGTCCATCCTCTGAGTGGCTACCAAAGAAATCTCATCTTGTACAAAATCCCTCAATGGCTCTCACTGCCTAAAATCCAGGCTCCTTAGGTATGGCACACAGGGTGCAGTCTATTTCCCCTGCCCAGGTAATTTTTAGGGTAACTAAAGCCTCAGATACAGGGTATCAAACTCTTCATTACCTGTTGCCATGTCGGACTACCCTTTCCCCAGCCTACCTAGTGAACACCCACACTTGCTTTTTCAAACTATCTCAACCATCACTTCCTTTCTCATCCTGATTCCCTACCCACTCAGTCCCAGCTCCCAGAGAGCTGAGCATTTTCTCCTTTCTCTTCTCACTGTATGCATATGTACCCACAGCACTTCATTCCCTTTACATGCCTGTCTCCCTCTACTGAAAGAACCATGTCTAGCACATTGCCTGTAAAACAGTCATAGGTGGTTTTAAAAATTATTATCAACAAAAAAAATGTTTTATTGCCTGTCCTAATTATCGTCCTCCAGCTCTGGAGTGAGAAATGAGGTTCCTTTCCAGTTTCTTTACTTCAACTAAGCAAAGTCTATGAGCTAAAAGGGACCTAACCAACAATTTAGTTACAAAACCCCACACTCCCTCCCCAATCAATGGTTATCCAGTTGCTACCTGAAAAAAGAGATGGAGAGTACATAACATCAAGGCAGGCCATTCCTTTTTCCAATTGTTCAATTAGAAAGCTCTTCCTTAAGTGGAACCTTAGCTGCCTCCATTTAATTTCCACTGACAGTCTACTTGGGAGTTATTGCTTGATGAGTACAAAGTTTCTGTTTCAGGTAATGGAAAAGTTTTGGAAATAATGGTGATCGTGAAACAATGCTGTGAATATAATTAACACCACTGAACTGTATACTTAAAAATGGTTAAAACAGCATGTTTTATGCTATGTATATTTTACCACAATAAAAAAAATTTGGAAAACAGAAAACATTAAAAAAAAAACTTAAAAAGAGTCAGAGAGTAAATATTTTAGGCTTTGTGGGCCATATGATTTCTGTCACAATCACTCAACTTGGTCACTATCATGCAAAAGTAGCTATTGACAATATGGAAATGAACAGGTGTGGTAGTGTTCCAATAATACTTTATGGTCATTGAAAAAAATTTAAAGCAAAGCATTTATAAAACTGTATTGAAAAAGTATTCTTTGAGTCAAAAATATACCACAAAGAGGGATAAATAACATTTTGGAAATGTCTCAATCCCTTTGGATAAGATTTTTATTAAAGAATATATGAATTTGGAGAGAAGGTCCCACCTAAACATTAAGAACATTAAAACAAGTTCGTGTATTCAAATTCCCAACTGTTTAGCACTTTCCTTTTTCCAAAAACACCAACTCTAAGCTCCAATGATTTAGGTAAACATATTAGAATTTGGTCCATCATCATATGAAGTACAACTGCAGTCTCTGAAGGACTGGCTTCAGCAGTATGGGAGACGCAAAAAGATGGTATTTTCAGTCAGAGAACATGGTAGGTGACTGGAAACCAAGAAGTAAAATAAATGGTTCTCACAAGTTTCTCTTACTTATCTAGATGTCTTACCCTTTTCCCCATGCTTTTTACATTATTATCTACTTTATTACTGACATACACAATTAAAAAAAAATGAACACTGCAAATGTAAATTTATAAAGCCTACATTCTTACCTTTAAATAATTCATGACACCAATATTTTTCATCCGGTCAGCAAAAGTATTGAAAGTCTCCACATTGCTTTTGGGATGATAAAACAGAATTTCACTTCCAAGCTTCCAAATAATCTGTTAAAGCAGAAATTACTATCAAAATGTAAAATCCTTCCATTAACCAATTTCTGCCTGACAGTTTTTTTTTTCTGATTACAACATTAATAAACAACCTATAATTCCTTTTCCTAAGACCAATACTGACACCACCTTACTGTAATTTGCTCAATCATTACAATTTATGTGATAAAATCTTTTCAATCATTTAAATTAATATTAAAATACCAGGTAAGTATAACAGTGCCGTTAGGAAATTAGTAGCCTAACACTGGCTTCTTCACTCGGCTCAGTCTCATCTTTATCATCTGCAAAATGAGGGCAACGAAATAGATGTTTCCAAGATCTTGTCAAATTCTAGAACTATTGACTATATTTATTCTCTATTTAGAATGCCAATTTAAGAATTTTCATCAGCTATGGACAAATTTTAATTAAAAAAAAAATGTTCCCTTCAGATCATCAAAACTTTGGTGACAGAACTTGGAGCTCTTCTTTTTTCATGAGAGCAAATCTCTATTTCCCTCATCCCAACTTAAAGTATCAATTTGAAAGTAAATTAAAGTGAACATTAAATCAATTCTTTCTGTAAACAAACACATTGTTGTGGACGTATACACATACAAAATGCTATCAGTGCTATAATGATATATTATCATTTGGTATAATGATAATACTCTTCCCAACTCAGAGAGATCGAGATATCATTTGTAGAATAACAAACTGTAGTATTTGGAAGCTTTTGGAAAATTTGGAGATTATCTATTTTAGTTGTTCTTAAACCCAGTTGTATATAAGAACTACCTGGGATATCTGTTAAAAATAAATATTCTAAGTATTCAGACTCTGATCCAGCAGGGCTGGGGTGGAGTACAGGAATCTTTATTTTCATCAAAAGCCCTAGGTGGGCAGGGGCGTGGTGGCTCACGCCTGTAATCCTAGCACTCTGGGAGGCCGATGCGGGCGGATTATTTGAGCTCAGGAGTTAAAGAGCAGCCTGAGCAAGAGCAAGACCCCGTCTCTACTAAAAAAAATAGAAAGAAATCAGCCAAACTAAAAATAGAAAAAATTAGCCGGGCATGGTGGCACATGCCTGTAGTCCCAGCTACTTGGGAGGCTGAGTCAGGAGGATCGCTTGAGCCCAGGAGTTTGAGGTTGCTGTGAGCTAGGCTAATGTCACGGCACTCACTCTAGCCAGGGCAACAGAGTGAGACTCTGACTCAAAAAAAAAAAAAATGCCCGAGGTGATTCAAAAAGAGCCAAACAAATGCTCAAAAACTACTGATCCAATTGCTTCATTTTACATGACAAAATCTGGACAAAAAGAGCCTATAACTTGTCCAATGTTTTAAAGATGCATGTAACTTCAGTCCATAGACAAATTTTCAATCAATGGTTAAACTTTTTTCTTTCAGATTTTTTAGGGAGGCTCTATTAGATACTAATTGATGGGATAACTACTGTATTAGTAAAAGCTGAGATACTTACATGAAGTTATTTATGGAAAAATTGTCTTTTACTAAACAAATTTAACAGTATATTCAGGCACTATTTTACCCCTGCTCTATGAAACTTTACATTCTATCTGGAGTAGGCACTATTTTATCCCTGCCCTATGAAACTTTACATTCTATGTGGAGAAGCAGACAATAACCAAGAAAACACAATAATTAAATTGGCAAATGTCATGGGAAAAGAATGGAGCAGGATAAGGAGATTAGGACTGTCAGTCGGAAAGTAGGGGTGGGAGGGCAGTAATACAGTTCCAATTTTAAATAATCAAGGTAGGAATCACTGAAAAGGGGCCTTGAGGAAGGGTAGCCACAGTGATAACTGAAGAAAGATCTTTCCAAGTAAAGGAAATATAGCAAACAGGACGAGGCAGGAGTATGCCTGGCCCATTCAAGTAAGAACAAGGAGGCCAGTGAGGCCAGAGAAGGAAAAACAAGTGCAAGAGTACAGTTAGAGCATCCCTCATCCAAAATGCTTGGGACCAGAGGAGTTTCAGATTTCATTTTTTTTTCTGGATTTTTTTTAAATATTTGCATATACATAATGAGATTAGGGATGGGGCCCAAGTCTCAAACGAAATTAATTTGTTTCACATATACCTTTATACATAGCCTGAAGATAATTTTATAAAATATTTTTAATAATTTTGTGCAAGAGACAAAATTTGTGTATGCTGAACCATCAGAAAACAAAAGTGTCACTATCTCATATTAGCACTCAAAGTTTCAGATTTTTCAGCATTCATATTTCAGATTTTTGGATTAGGGATGCTCAATCTATAATAGGAGAGAAGGTCAGAAAGGTCAAAAGAGGAAAGAGAGTAAGCACATCATTTAGTAACTTATCTAGGCAATTATGAGGGCTTTGGCTTGTATTCTGAGTGAAGAGGAAGCCATTACAGTGCTTTCAGCAGAGGAGTGGCATGATCTGACTTATGTTTTGAACGGCTCACTCTGCATCATTAGTCATTAGGGAAATGCAAATCATAACCAAGATGAGATCCACGACCACAAGAACAGACACAATCAAAAAGACAGGACAGACATTGGCAAGATGTGGAAAAACCGGAACTCTCAAATATTGCTGGTGGGAATATAAATGGTGTGGCCACTTTGGAAAACAGTCTGGCAGCTTCTCAAAAGGTTAAATACAGTTACCATACAACCAAGCAATTCCACTCCTAGGTACAGGCCCAAGAGAAATTAAAACAAACATCCATACAAAAACTTGTACACAAAAGTTCACAGAAGCATCATCTATAATAACGAAAAAGTAGAAATAAGTCAAATGTCTAACAACTGATGAATGGATACATAAAATATAGTATACTCATATAATGGAATATTATTTGGCAAAAAAAAGAATGAAATACTTATACATGCTGCGACATGGACAAACCTTGAAAACATTATGCTAAGTGAAAAAAGCCATTCACAGAAAGCACATATTATATGATTCCACTTATATGAAATGTTCAGAATAAAAAGTAATAGATTGCCAGGGTCTGGCAGCGGGAGGAGGAACGGGGAAAGACTTCAAGTGCATACAAGATTTCTGTTTTGTGGGACACAAAAATGTTCTGAATTTAGAGTGTGGTAATGGTTGTACAACTCTGAATATATTTTTAAAAAACATTGAATTGTACAATTTAAATGGGTGAATTGTATGGTGTGTTAATTATGTCTTAAAACTAAAAAAAAAAAAAAAAAGGATCATACTGGTTGGAGAAAGAGAATGACTCTTTCAAGAAGTTTTATTGAAAGGGAGAGTGAAAAAATGGGCACTGCCTGCAGAGGACGTGGGGGTCGAGAGATAATTTTAAGACAAAAGAAATAACAAAATCTTCATAGGATGATGGGTTGGGAAACATCTCATAAAGAGGGGAAAATAATGACACAGGGGAAAAAGGAAGAATTATTGGCATGAATGAATGAATATTGGGGAATCTGAAAATTCAGAGTTCAAACTATTTTTAGTTTCCTTTAAAATAATCATCGGTAAAAAGAAGTGTGCAAAAAATGTCCCAATACAAACTTTCCGTCCCAACTGACTTTTAGTAGCTTTTAGCAAAACCAATTTGAGATCGCGCAAAAGCCACTGTGGGTGGAACCGGAGGCAGTAATTCCTGGGACTCCATCATTTCTTCAGAGGACTCCTATCTGTTCACCTCAGGTGCAGCATGTCTTTTGTAGCCATCTGAATCCTCCAAGGTCTGAAAATAACTGTGCATGTATTCTGCAGCTCGCTGCCACTGGTGCTTCAGCAGAGCTTCCTGGATAAAATTTAAACAAGCACTTGTTGTCTGAGCAAAATCCTTCTTCTTTTTCCCTCCAATCACTATAAAAATGAAGGAGAAAAGTCTTTATCCACAGTGACTCCAATGCAACTATTCAAAAGCCTTCCCTTCTGATACGCAGAAATTTTAACAATTAAACAGTAGGTATTATTTGACCCAGCCTATCTCCAACATCTAAGCCAGTTTCACTTAAAACAAACCATTCCACACTACAGTAACTATTTTTAGCAAATTAAAAAAATATCTACTTCGATGTTATTGGGCTCCTAGAGTCACCAGATCCTTCAAATCTGATTCAGTCATCCTTTCATCCTTGCACTAAACAAATTTGGGGAGAATCTCTCAAAAAGGCCCCCAAAAGCACAGTGCCAGGTATTTAGAATGGGTGAAAATCACCAGGGTCTTCCTAGGCAAGCACGGTCTTTATTACCTACCAACGTTCTGAAAACTCCAAGTGGGCTTTTATTTTTTAAGGACTAAGTTTCTAATAACTCAATATTAAATATAAATAGATTAAAATAATTATAGACATTAGTATTTATATCTCTGAAGCATTAAGAATATTTGGGCTTAGTGACAGCCCCACTATATGAGTGACTAGTTGCACTGCTACCTCCTCTTCCCTTCCCACACTACTACCAGATCCTTCTAGGCCAGATGGGTACCCCTACCCCTGCAAGTACACCAAGACCAACAGGTACTCTGCAAAGATACTTTTAAAACAATCAACTTGCAGATCTTATATACTCTTTTCTAAAATTAATCTCCTAGAGAGTTGTACCTATAGTCAAGGCTTCACAATCAAAATTATTACATATTATCTGAAGGTGAAACTATAGGTGTTGAAAAAGTAAACTAAGCTTTCCTTTTGCAAGTTAGGAGATTCCTAGTTCTTTGCTTATAATAATTGCAGAACAACATAATAATCTTTTATAATAGATCATTATGTAATTTTTCATGAATAATTTAGAGAAAGTTCAAGGACCCGACACGTGGCTATAATTAAATTCCATTCACTGCCATCTTACTTATGTGACTGAGGTTTTTCAGAATTTTTATCAGTTAAAACAAAATATAACAGAATCAATGCTAAATCTTTTCTCATTCTAGAAATGCATAATAGTCACCCGTAAATATATAAAGTAATTGGGAAAAGTGATAGATATAACCTTATGTATTTTACTGAGATGAAAAACAAATTTATTCTTAATACTTCAAATTTAATAACACTTTTAAAATTTATTGATTGATTGACAGGGTCTCACCTTGTCACCCAGGCTTGAGTGCAGTGGCATGATCATAGCTCACTGCAGCCTTGAACTTCCGGCTCAAGTGATCCTCTTGCCTCAGCTTCGTGAGTAACTGGGACTACAGTGCATACAATCATGCCTGGCCAATTTTTTTACTTTTTGTAGATGGGGTCTCCATATGTTGCCCAGGCTGGTCACAAACATCAGGCCTCAAGCAATGGGGGGGGGGGGGGGGGGGGGGGGGCGGGGGGGTGGGGGGGGGTTGGGGGGGGGGGGGGGGGTGGGGTGGGTGTGGGGGTGGGGGGGGGGGGGGGGGGGGGGTGATGGGTTGTGATGTTGGGGGGGGGGGGGGGTGGGGTGGGGGGGGGGGGGGTGTGGGGTGTGTGTTGGGGGGGGGGGGGGGGCAGGGGGGG
>CAUYSK010067070.1:0-13660 GCA_963575035.1 Avahi laniger
AATTTCTTTCTATTTTTTGGTAGAGATGGGGTCTCGCTCTTGCTCAGGCTGGTCTCGAACTCCTGAGCTCAGAACGATCCGCCCACCTCGGCCTCCCAGAGTGCTAGGATTACAGGCTTGAGCCACCGCGCCCGGCCAAAACATGCATTTTTTTAATGCTATATGATAAATGCTATTTAGTGCTCAGCAGTTTACAAAATGTTTTCACAAATACTAACTCCTTTAATCCCTGACACCGTACCGAGAGGGAGGCATTAGTCCCATTTTATGGATGAAGACACTGAGGCTCAGAGAGGCCATGGGGGAGACAGAGAGGAGAACTATGATGAAAGTGCAGGGTGGCAAATGCTTTGAAAAAGGGAGGCATGGGAGATGGCATCTCTCTTCCATGCCTCAATCACAGCACTTGATAGATTACATTGAAATGACTGGATTATATATCTTCCTCACCAAACTGTAAGCTCTTTGAGGGCACGGACTATATTTTATTCATGTTTGTATCCCTAGCACCTTAGCATATATCTAGTGCACAGTAGGTATTCAGTAATTTCATTTCAATTTTATTTCTAGAGTTATTCATAACTCAATTTCACAAAGGATTTGGGGCAACAGCTCAGTAAATTTTTGTTAATGGATACACGGAAGAGGATATATTTAAAAAGGAGAAGTATGTCTAAAACCACCAATGAGAAATTCGAGCAAATGACGAATCAGGAAAATCATAAATCTAGATCCTTTAGTGGCTACATGAACAGGAGCACAAAATGCTTCCTGTGCAACCAGTTCTATGATGGTTTTTTTCCTAGAGCAGTGGTGGATGCTGCCAGCCTTTCACCCAGGGCCCCAGGGAGACCCTTGTCGTACATAGTACCCACCATAGCTCTCACAGATGAGCTCCTTGTACTTCCTGCCAGCGTTTGCAACAACCTGAAGCAGCTTGATGGACTCTTTCTTGTCCTTCTCCTGGATCTTCTCCAGCCCAAGTATTTCCAAGAGCGTTAGGACACCTCCGACCTCAAGAAATTCTATAAGGTACCGATTACTGTCCAGAGGGATAGAAGAGTAGAAATAAAACATTTGCCAAGTTCCTTGGCACTGAGCTTTCTAAGAGATCCCAAGGTCCTCATTTCACATACTTTTCCCTCCTATCAAGGAAATGTCCATAGGGAAAGTGACACAAGGATTGGAAATTCTCCCTTCCAGCAGGAAAATACTAGAATTAAATATAATGGAAATTTCTTGTTTTTGGCTTTCCAACGTCTATTCCCCCTTCTTCTAATGGCACCTTAATTGCTGCTCAGGGAGTCACCCCACTGCTACTCATGGGCCATGAAAAACTCATGGGTGAATTGACTTGGTGACAGGGTATGTCATCCTTCTGACTGTAGAAATTGGTTTGGGGATGGGCATGTGACCTAAATTGGTCCAGTGAGGCTGAAAACCTGGGGCTTTCTTGGGAAGCCATGGAAAAGATATGCTCTCTTTCTGGTGTGGCTGAGCTATGAATGTCTGGAGCTCCTGAGGACCACGGCACACAGAGGCCATGAACACAGAGGATGACAAACTGAGAAATGAAGGAGAAGAGAGGGAGAGAGACTAAGTACTGATGACATTGTTTGAGCCCCTGGATCTAATCAGGCCTGAAATATGGATTCCACCCTGTTTCAGTTAAGTGAGCCAATAAATTTCCTTTTCCTGAGCCCAGTATGAGTTGGTTTTCTGCAATCACAATGGAGAGGGTGCTGACTAGTAAAGTACCTATGGGGAACATGGGATAGAGAAGCCACTAGAGCAGGACCATGGCAGACACTACTTCTGGGCCCATCCTGAAGGCTACTGGGCACCCCCTGATAACTAGATATATCACCCCATGTGGTAGGAATGCCTGAGATGCCACTGAGACCTCAGAATCTCTCTAGAACAGAACTCACCTGCTTACAGCTGATAAGAAGATGCCAATGGACCTTAGAAGCTTTTCTAAACATGAGCCAGTCATATAGCTGTGTGACAAGTTAAAGAGTGAGCTTCAGGGTGGTTTTTCACAAAGAAGCCAGATCCTATGTCTGATCCCTGGTACCACCCAGGGTCCAGGATGACCAAGCAGCCGAATTGTATCCTTTACTCTGAGAGGGACCGCTAGCTGAAGGGAAGTGGCAATATTCACAGTGGGGTGGGGACAAACGGGGTGCTGGATTGCTCACTGTTCTCCAGAAATCTCCTCAGGGGTAGTTCAGCCACCTTGGCTCTGACAAGCTCCCTAAGGAGCAAGGAGGCTCTGATGACTCAAAGGTCCATGGGGAAAGCTAGGGGTCAATTTCCCAAACCTCCTTAAGCTGTGTCCATTGCACCCTTGGTTTCAGTACAGTTCATTACTTTGTGCCTCATTCGTAGACTTCTCTAAAAAGAATCAGCTTTGTTGTTAATTTTCAATTTTGTACTTGCTCAAAGTTTTACACTGGAGGTCACTATCCTTATGAAGAATTGGCTTCCTAATAAGAATAACAGGAGACGGTGGAAAAATTAAACTCTGATTTAAAACAACCTCATTATTTAATGTTATTTTTTTAATGTGAGCCTTTGCAAAAAGCTTCATTGTAATAAAGCACCCAGAGCACGCATAAGCTCGGATACAAGGTACGAAATCAAGCCACAACAGAAAAGGAACCAGTCAACAATTACTAGGCTCATAACACATCACAGGCTCTTAGAACACTTAAGAAATTAGCTGAAATTATTGCAGCTCATGGAGGATGACTGAGAGCTTCCAAGACTGATCAAGGCTAATGTAATGGGTTGGAGGTAATGGTGCTTTGTTTGGGGGGGCTGGTGTGAAGCAAATTATCTCTGCTGCACCCTGGTTCCCAGGATGCCAATAGAAGTAGAGACAGATTGGCTCATTAGGAAAGGCTCTTTACTGCAAAAATAGTGTTTGTTCTGGAGCCAGGCTTCCCTGCCTGTTGCCGCCATAGCTGGGGCCAGGCTTCAGCACACATGGTTGTGTCTTTATTCCTACGTTGTCCCTACTCTGCTCCTGTGACCCCCGACTTCGTTCCTGCCTCAGTGCATTCTCCTCCTTTTCATCAGTTCCCAGCCAGGCTGACCAACTTCTGTCACCTTCTTTTTCCTCTGTCCCAGGCTAATCCTGTTTTCATAATCGCCCACTATATTCCTGCTCTATTATTATCAGCAGTTAGTTCCAGAAGGTTGCCACAATATCAGTAGTAGCTAACAAGTACCAGCATTTGTTGTGTGCCAGGCACTGTGTTAACTGCTTTGCTTGCGTTGTCTCATATAATCCTCACAACGTAGGTATTATTAGAATTTGCATTTACCACATGAGTATCATGAGGTAACAATTTCAGACAGGTTAATGACCTGTCTAAGGTCCCAGAGTGAATGGACGGAACCAGGATTTGAACCTAGGCAGTCTGACTCAGCGTCTGAGCTCTTACTGTCAGGCCTTCTGGCCTGTAGACAAATGGAGGGACCGGGGCTACGAATGCAGATAAACTCCCGTGTGGTGCTGCAGGTGGAGCTGTGGTCTGCACTGCGTGCGGAGCAGGAGACGTTGAATGGATGGCCTACAGGCTTGGGGCCACACGCGCCAGGTTCAACCCTTCTCGCTGCCATTTACTAGTAAATTACTCAACCTTTTCAAGGCTCATCTTTCTTATCTATAAAATGGGATAATACCACTCACCTATTAGGCTGAGTGTTAGGCTCAAATGAAATAATATTTGTACAGAACACAGTTCAGTGCCTAGAATATAAAAAGACTCAATAAATGGTGACTAATAATTTTGTTGTTATAATATTAATATATAAATCCTTAGTTTTACTGATCTATTCTGGAAGTCCAAGGTTGAAAAAGAGTTTATATGGGATTGTGGTGTGGTAGTCAGTTTTGCAAAAGAAAATTGATTTTTTTTTGCTCCAGAACTCACCATAACAGGAAGCCTGGGGAGAAAAGGGATCACTAATTCAAAATACTTTAGCCAGTCTATTTTCTCTGTTGTATGAGAAGGTCACAAAAAGTTAGGAAATTGTGCGTAATTCTATGTATAGAAACAAAATCTATGAGAGTGTATTAAATGCATGGTTCATGCAGTCATTCGGTAAGCACTGACTGAGTGCTCACTAAATGTTAGGCACTCTGTTTGGCACTTGAGATATGGAGAAGAATGAGATAATGCCTAATGCAGTAAGTGTAATGATCAAGTAAGAAGAGAAATGAGCTGAACACAGCATCCCTGGAAACACTCACACTTACGGGGTCGCTAGGAAAGATCCCGTAATAGTGTCTGAGAAACAGCAGCAGCAGAAGGTAGAGGCAAGGACGGCTTCAGAAGGGACAGTGGGAAAGCAGGGCTGGGACACCCGGATGTGGTGAGGGAGGCACTTGCTTTGGGTCTGAATTTTAAGGGGCACCAAAAAACTCAGTGATCAAATAATATTTCAATGTAATATTTAAACAAATCAAATTAATATAAAAATCCATGATGAATAAAATATCAAAATTTTAGATAAAGACAGGATCTTACCCTGTACCTGTCTGCCTCTGCCTCATTCACCTCACCCTGTGGTTGAGTGGAACATGTTGTCAAGGGAGACAAGGAAGGAAAACAAAGAGGCCGCTCATATGCTTGGTGAAGTTAGTGTCATGAGTTGTAGGGACAGGAGCCAGATTACAGGCAGCAGTGTTTCCCAAGCATGACCTGTGGACCACTGACACCAGAGTCACCTGGGTGCTTGTTAGAAATAAAGAATCCAGGGCTCCACCCTCAGTCTACTAAATCAGAACCCTGGGGGTGGGGTGGGGAGGTAGGCTGGTAATTTGCATTCTGCACCTCCTTTAAGTATCACAATATCTGAGAACATAAGGTTCAACCTCAACCTAGACAGGTATTCAGTAGTATTTCTATGGCCTGTGTTACAGGCCTCAGTCTGAATAATAATTTTATCAATGACTTAAACGTAAGAAAAAGAGAGCTGTGTTTACTTAAAAACCTTCAGTTCTGTCCAGAGGTAGACTCTCAGGTTCATTGACTCCTTTATTCAGCAAACATGTGCCAGGCATTGTACTAGGTGTTAGAAATACAGAGATAAGTAGTACAGATGCATTTCTTGCCCTCATAGATCCTACAATCCAATGAGGGGAAAGAGAGATATTAAGCAGGTAGTAACAGTGAAATATTATGACTATTAAGATAGAGGAAGTGCTATGAGTAGATATAACAGGGGACCTAAGGTAGTCTGGGGCTCAGAAATGGGCTTCCTGAGAAAGTGATGTATAAATTGAGACCTGAATAATAAAGTTGGAGTTAGTCAAACAAGGAGGGGGATTAGAGAAGCGGGGAGGGCTCAGGCAAGGAGAAAAATATACAATAAGAGGGTCTGAGATGAAGCCATAGAGTGCTATGGGCACACAGAGCAGGAATATCCTCAAATCCACCTATGACTTGAACCATCACCTTGATGGTGACCAAGTCTGTCTTCAGCCCTAATCTGCCTCCAAGGATCCTGAGCCTGGGCACCTCAAATTCAACAAGTCCCAAACCAAACTTGCTCCTCTTCTTATCTTCTCTTCCTGCATAATGGCACCCATTCCCCTAGTTTACTAAAGCGGATGTGTGAGACTCACCCTGTGGCGTAGGAGTGGAGATAGTAGTTGGATATGTAAGTGTGGAACTCAGACTCCAGAGAGAAATTTGGGTAGGGATACACATTTGAGAGTCCTCAAACTGGAGTGGTGTTGTCATGATGCCAATGATTAGTCACTCAGGGAGAATCTGAGAATGAGCAGAGGAGAGGGAAGTGGATGGAATCCCAAGGAATATCGACATTTAAGGGATGGCTGAAGAAGAGAAGGAATGCACAGACAGAAAGGAGAAAACCAGACAGAAAGGAGAAAACCGGTATCACAAAAACCAAGGGAAGAGTGTTTTGAGAAATAGGAAAGGTTGGGTGACAAATGCCACTGAGAGGTCACATATAAGACTGAGGTCACTGGGTTTTACAACTAGAAAAACCTTGGTAACCTTAGCAAGACCTTCCTCAGTGGAGTGGGAAGAACAGAAGTCAGACTGCAGCGAGAGGAGACGGAGCATCAACAACCTTTTCAAGAAGCTTCATAGGCTGGGCATGGTGGCTCATGCCTGTAATCATAGCAATTTGGGAGGCCGAGGTGGGAGGATCGCTTTAGCTCAGGAGCTCAAGACCAGCCTGGGCAATAGAGAGAGACCCTCTTCTTTAAAAAAAAAAAAAATGCAGCACCATGAAGAGCAGAAGCTGGGTGGAATACAGGTTTGAGATAGGGGTTTAATTTTATTTTTTAAGGTAGAAGAGATTTCGGCATATATAAATGCTGATGAAATAAGCTGACAATGAGAGGAAACGGTGAAAGCAATAGGAGAGAAAGCATAGGGAGATGGGAGGGGATTCAAGTGCAGTACAAAGAGAGGATCAGGAAGGAATACCTGCTTCAACTCTGATGGGAGCAAAAGAGCTTAGGGGTGAGAATGAGGATACAATTGTAGGGTGGGAAGACAGGAAGTGGAGGGAGTTCTTGACTTTGGAGATGATATTTTTATCACCAGATGTTCTATTCTAAAATATTAAAGAAAATCAAGAGAAAACTCCTACGACAATCTTCTCTCTCTTTCTCTTTTGAAGGTTGCTTAATTTTTTTCTGTTCAGCAAAGGATACGTGATTCTAAGCGAGGTGGTCAAGCGTACCAGGAACAAGCTGGCTCCCTGGGAAAACTCCTGCTCCAACTCAGGGGCAGTTTTGCCTTGGTTGTTTTCGATGAAGCAATTGAGGATGTGATTCCTCGCCACTTTGCCGGCATTGTCCCATTCCTGTAAAAAACTTAAGAGCCTGCTAATCGCTGCCTGCTCTTTTATAGAAGTCATGATCAATCAGTCCTGCAGTTGGCTACAGGGGGAGGGAAAACAGACAGGTTACCGGAATGTTTAGAATCATGCAAGCCCATTACTTTGTGGGTTTTGCTTTTCTAGCAACCAACTGGAGGCAGGGTGAGCCTCTATTGAGCTCATGGGTGTAGTTACGTGGGGTGTAATGGAATTAAGAATATCAAGGTACTAAACGCCTGCTCCTTAAGAGCTGAAATTTTAGCTCTTTGGTTTCTCTGCTGATGCCAACAACTAAAAGACCACAGGATCCAGCTGAGATGCAGATACTTGCTAAAAATTTGGGCCTCTCTCACGGCTTATGTCACACAGAGTCAGAGATTTGGGGTCTTGAGAGACCTGGCCCCCCTCTTATGCCGATCGGTTAAGGTAAAGTGCTCCTTAACCTTGTACCTTGAACTTTTATACTAACTCTTAAAAACAACTCAAAAAAAAAAAAGTTAGTGGGAAGAAAAAGTTCCCATTCCATAGTTGGATTAATGGGCTGTGGTTTGTAGGAGTCTGTGTCCTTGGGAGAATGTTTTCAGTGGGGGAGGGAAGGTTTAAAATAAACCCGTTTTCCAAAAATAGTTGTGATTGAAAGTGTTATTATCCATAACAAATGTTAGTGCTGATGGGAGAGAGGCATGTGCGATTCTTTTGTCTAACAGACAAGTGAAAGTCATATTTCACATTATCATAGGGTTTTCTGTGATTTACAGAATATTTGTGAAACATTACTTGCAGGGGCCATGATTGATATGGAGAGAACAGCTTGTGTGTAGGGGAGATGTGTATTTCACCAGGACTGTTCAACATGAAATTTACAGTCCCATAAAGTGCTTCTACATCTTCGCCAGAGATCTAGTTAAAAGGACTTTACAGTCTGAAACATCCTAAAATTGATTCTAAATTAACGTTTCCTCACATGTATTTGAGATATTGATGGGGCCCAGCTATCAGAATTTTATTAGGAAGCAATAATCTGAGGCATGCTGAGACAGACACACATACACACCAACCTCCACTTGCTCCCCAGAGGACACTGGATATGTGCTCCCTGGAAGGGCGTCCACGTAGCCTCAGCAACAGACGCAGTCACGGAATCCAGCCAGCCTTAAGAACCAGGTAAATAACTGTGGACCAGCCTAAACACAAAAATGACCAAAACCCCTCATGGGATCATCCATTAATCACTGGGAATGCCATTATAGTCATAGATCTGAGAATAACTTTCAGAGCCTGTGGCCACCTTCCACAGCCAAACCGGCCTCAATGGGGGTGAGTGGCTGTTGCAGACCCTAGGGAGGAGGGGTGGAGACACTAGCTTTATCAGGCAGTAAAGCACCCTGTGCCCCTGACCTGCTTTGGATGGACATTTCTAGTATCAAAACTCAAAGTGCTATGAGGGATGCACCCAGCAATTCCAGGACACCAAGGGTAGGAAACTCTAAGCGGGACACTCCATGTCCTGCCCCTCGAGGTTTCCTTGGTCTCTCTGTCTTCCCCTATCTTCTCCTTTTGAAACTGGAACACAAAAACCAACACATGGCAGCTTTAAAGCTCACAGCGATGCAGCTCTAAATCGTAAATATGTAGTGAAGTCCCATCATGAGGCTCTGTATAAGGTACTGTGGGAGACGCAGAGATGAATACGGCACTGCAGGGACCTTGAGGAGCTCCCCATCTTGTGGCAAAGTGGGAGAACATGAGATTTGGACTCAGACTGGGCTCAAGGCTCAGTTCTGCCACTTGCAATTTTGTAAAAAATCAAATAATAATTGTACCTGCCTCATCCCTTGCCACCTTCCAGTCTCTCTCCACAGAGGCAGCCACTTTCAACTCTTCTGGCTATTTCTTCTGATCTTTACCTTCACATTTCCAAATAATGAGCTTATACTACTTGTTATGGGCTGAATCATGTCTCCAACCAATTTCATATGTTGAAGTCCTAACCTGTATCTCAGAAGGTGACTGTACTTGGAGATTATTTCCTTACCTTATTTTCTTTAAAGAGGAAATTTAGGTACAATGAGTTCATTAGGGTGGGCCCTTATCCAGTATGGCTGGTGTCCTTATAAGAAGAAATTAGGACACAGACACACACAGAGGGAAGACCATGTGAAGACACAGGAAAAACTTGACCATCTACAAGCCAAGGAGCGGGGCCTCAGAAGAAACCGACCCCGAGACACCTTGATCTCAGCCTTGCAGCCTACAGAATTGTGGGATAATCAATTTCTGTTACTTAGCCATCCAGTCTGTGATACTTTGTTATGGCAGCCCTAGCAAAATATTAATAATATACTATTACTTGATTTATCAATATTAGACAATATTTATGAATTTATCATTCTGGCAGTTGAGGAATTAGTTCTCTTGCACCACTGTAACCCCCACTTTTTCTCCCCTATGCTCGCAATATAGTTTCCCACAATTTATAGTTAAATCAATAGTGTTTACATTATTGACCAAATAAATAAACTCTTCACTCAGGTAGTATATTACTATTACATTTCCTTTTCTTACAATTGGTTTTACTTGGGAGTTAATAATTGTCATTTCTCTTTTCAATTGTTTAGCTTGAAGTACCTAGAGCTATTTTTTCCAAGTGTTACAAACATGTAGCAACAATTTTTCCAAATGTTCAACCCATAACTGATCAGTTCCACCTTTTCCCTAGAAATCTCTGTCCCACACATCTGTCTTTCCACTTTAATCGGGACCGGTTGCTCACTAAGCCTGGTACACAGATGTCCCAGGATCCCCTTTTGCCATGCTTCTCTGTTGGATGCCCATTTCCTGGATCCCACGTCTTCCTCCTTCTTCATTTATGCCCTTGTGTTTTTGTTTTTTTTTTTTTTTTTTGAGACAGAGTCTCACTCTGTTGCCCGGGCTAGAGTGCCGTGGTGTCAGACTAGCTCACAGCAACCTCAAACTCCTGGGCTTAAGCCATCCTTCTGCCTCAGCCTCCTGAGTAGCTGGGACTAAAGGTACACGCTACCATGCCTGGCTAATTTTTTCTATATATATTTTTAGCTGTCCAGTCAATTTCTTTCTATTTTTAGTAGAGACGGGGGTCTCGCTCTTGCTCAGGCTGGTCTCGAAATCCTGAGCTCAAGCAATCCTCCTGCCTCGGCCTCCCAGAGTGCTAGGATTACAGGCGTGAGTCACCGCACCCGGTCTATCCCCTTGTTTGCTGAAGCACATCCTCCAGTAGCTTCCTAAGAGATGAGCATTTTTTGTATATGTGCGAGTGTATCCTGGAAAGTCTGAAAATATCTTTTTTGACCCCATGTTGGGTTGGCTGGGTATGATACCCCATGTTAGAAATAAGCTTCCCTCAGATTGAGCCTCCTCAGTTGCCGTTGCTAATGAGAAGTCTCATGTCATCCTGATTCCTGTGGCTTTGTTTGTGGCTTGTTTTTTCATTCCTCATGACCTTAAAACCTCTTCTGAAACTGTATGATGATCTGCCTTGGTGCAAATCTTTTTTTCACTTATGACGCCCTTGGTGGGCTCTTTTAATTAGGTGCTGTGTCCTTCAGTATTTGGAAATTTCTTTAGTAGGCAACTAGATTTTCTCTGGAGAATTCATAAATGTCAGCTATTGAAGGGTTTTTTGCCCTCCTCCTACAGTCATCAGAGTCTCTGGAAAAGACTTTTCTACTTTCCCAGGGAGGGTGGGAGGGTGGGGGCGATAAATGCCTGGCTATTGGCATGCTGGGAGTTGGATGGGGGAAAGGGCTGATGCAATGCAGTATACAGACCTTCCTTCGATCATTGAGTTTTCTTTTTTTTTTGAGACAGAGTCTCACTCTGCTGCTGGAGTAGAGTGCCGTGGCGTCAGCCTAGCTCACAGCAACCTCAAACTCCTGGGCTCGAGCGATCCTACTGCCTCAGCCTCCCGAGTAGCTGGGACTACAGACATGCGCCACCATGTCCGGCTAATTTTTTCTATATAGATTTTTAGTTGTCCAGATAATTTCTTTCTATTTTTAGTAGAGACGGGGGTCTCGCTCTTGCTCAGGCTGGTCTCGAACTCCTGACCTTGCGCGATCCACCTGCCTCGGCCTCCCAGAGTGTTAGGATTACAGGCGTGAGCCACCACGCCCAGCCAATCATTGAGTTTTCCACCCTATATCCGATCTTCAAACGCTCCCTGAGGTCCCTTAGTACGGAGGCCTCCAGAGTCCAGTTTCCTTCCTCTTCGTGCAGCAGGAGAGTTTAGAGTGCTTGCTTGGCTGTTGAGAGAGGAGCTCTGGAGTGGGGTCAAGTGCTCTGCACACAGACGTCAGCCAGTCCCTTTGTGTTCAGTTCCATATCTCATTTCTGACCTTCTCTGGTAACTTGCGCTTCCAAGTATTAAGCCTCTCAGAGGTTAAACTGGCTGATTTAAATGACTGACTTCTTGTCGGTGATCTCTCCTTGGCACTTAGTTGGCAATTTCCTCTGCTTCAAGCCAGTTGACATCCCCCCACCTGCCTTCAACCTTCCAAATATTTGTTGAATTCTTTCATTTGCTGTCGTTTCCTTCTCTGAACTTTTGTGACTTCATGCCTATTTATACTTCTTTAGTGTTACGCTGCTGAGGTTTTGAGAAGGCAGGTGAGATACGGGGCAGCAGTCATGCTAACCAAGCATCTCTAGCCACATATTATTTATTTATTTTTATTTCTACTTTTCTTCAAAGTAATATTTGATGAGGATTGCAAAAAAGAAAAACCCATTAAATACCACTTTTAAAAGAATTAAATGGAAGAGAATAGTGGGAAAAGGAGATAAATACGCCAATTTCAAGAGTCAGTTGCTAGGATATATTCTGTAGCTTAGATGCTTCTTGACCACCATGGTAAGAGGGGAGACATTATATGTCTTTTCTGGCGAAGGGAGGAGAGAAGAAATGACGTCAGGGAGAAGAAACTGACATTTTTGAATGTTTATTAAGAGCTAGCCACAAACCATTTAATATACGTATACAAAATATACATTGGTTTTAATCCTCTTAAGATCCTCAGGAGGTAGTTATTATCCACAATTTTCAGATGAAGAAACTGAAGTTTTAAAAATGTTTGCCCGTTTATTGAAGGTCTCACAGCTAAAAAGGGGTGGAAATGGGATTTGAACTCAGATTTGTGTATAACTTCAAAGTCCACGTTTTTTCCATTAAGCCAAAGGCACTGATCCTGTTCTCCCTGGTGCTCCAAAATGTCACCAATAACCTCTTGCTGTCAAATTCGGTGGCGCATGCAGTTCCATCATGCCTGGACTCTGATGGATTGTGAGTGACCTTCTTCTCGGAATTCCTTTCCTAATCCCCGTCTCTCCTGTTTCGATTGATTCCTGACTCTCTGGATCCTCCTCAGGCGCTTTGGAGGTCCTTTTCCTGCTCTCAGTTCTCTTCTCGTGCCTTGTAATCTCCTGGGTGACCTCCTTCACCCCATCACTTCAAATTATGTCGATAGGCTTACGACTTCCAGCTCCCAAATCTGACTCCACAGCCTTGGCCTCCTGCCCGAGCCCCAGATCCTACTTGTCCTTAAACGACTAGCGGACTCCTCACTAGTGTCTCTCTCACAGGGTCCTCGAGTCAGCAAGTGCCAAACCGAACTCATCAACTCCTCACACCTGCCCCTGCCCTGTGTTGGTCCTACTTCAGTGCGTGGGTCCTTACCCTCCTAGTCACTCGAGAGCGACCTTTGACTTATTCCTCTGCCTCACCCTCCTTACCTGAACTGCTGCCAGGTTCTGCCAGTTATACCTCCTAAACCTCCCTCAGATCAGTCTATATATCTTCATCTCCAATGCCACGATGTTAGTTTACACCTTCCTCCCTCATGTGATAACTGGGCTTTGGGCTTACCCCACCCTAAACACAGTGATGTGAGATTTTTTATCTTCTTCTTTTTTTTTTTTTTTTTTAATGAAGGGGTGGGAGGTTGTGAGGAGGGGTATTCAGTTGCCTTGTTTGTTTTTGTTGAGACAGAGTCTCCCTCTGTCACCCTGGGAGGAGTGCAGTTATTGTAGCTCACTGCAATCTTCAGCTTGTGGGCTCTAAGTGTTCCTTCTGCCTCAGCCTCCCGGGTAGCTGGGACTACAAGCCTGTGCACCCGGCTGGGTTTTTTTTCCCTTTCTTTTTGGTGGAGACAGGGTTTGACTTTTGCTCAGGCTGGTCTCAAACTCCTGAGCTCAAGCCATCCTCCCACCTGGCCTCCCAGAGTGCTAGGATTACAGGTGTGAGCTACAACTCCTGGCCTGAGATTTTTTAAAATATAAACCTGACAGATTTCCCTGCTTAAAACCCTTCAGTGGTTCCCTATTGCCCTCAGGATAAAGTCTGAAACATTTCAGCCCAAAAACCTTCCAGCTAAATTCTGCCTCAGCTGAAACCTGACACGGAATCCCACCCCTCGCCTCCACCCCACATCACTGCTTCAAGTGGGAAGCAAGAGGAGGTGCCTGCTGCCCCACACTGCACAACCACACTCTGTGTTCCCCACTGCTGTTTCTTTTCTTTTTTTTTTTTTTTTGAGACAGAGTCTCACTCTGTTGCCCGGGCTAGAGTGAGTGCCGTGGCGTCAGCCTAGCTCACAGCAACCTCACACTCTTGGGCTCAAGCAATCCTTCTGCCTCAGCCTCCCAAGTAGCTGGGACTACAGGCATGCGCCACCATGCCCGGCTAATTTTTTCTATATATTTTTAGCTGTCCAATTAATTTCTTTCTAATTTTTAGTAGAGACGGAGTCTCGCT
>CAUYSK010067071.1:0-15972 GCA_963575035.1 Avahi laniger
ACGGTGTGGCATCCCAAAGAAAGAGAAGCGAGATGCCAGCAGCGAGGCCAAGTGACTCTCTGATTTTAAGGGGGACGAAGTGAAGAAAAAAGTAGTGATGGCCGTCCATGGATGACAAAAGCGGCAGCAGGTAGATAACAAAAACTGCAAGGATGTCAAAGTCCAAGACTTGGTTTCCTGCGCTTCCTTGGAGAAGGGATATCACAGGCGATGTGACTCTGTCCTTGAGATGTGGTTGAGGCTGTAGCTCTTTCTGCTGTTTTCTCAGGAACTCTGTAAAAGCAGATTCTCAAAATCAGTTTTGAAAGAGAGAAATTTGCATCTCTTTTTCGTCCATTCAGCTTTCTTCAGAAGTTGTACCAAGTAGAACCTCTGCAGGGCTCCCGTGTGAACTAAAATAAAATCTTAAGGCTTACCCCCCCAGTGGCTGACTGAATGGACCCCCTCTTGGCCAAGGGGATACCCTAAAACTAAATTGCCTGCCACAAACAGGGAGACATGCCTGATCTTGCCCCTCCCACCCCACTTCTTGGAGACATCCTTTGTAACCTATTAACAGGCCTAAGGGTATGCAAGACAAACCTTCAGGTCCTCAATTTACACAACAAATATGTCGGGTGGCTTATCTCTGATTAACAGCTCCTTATATTAGGATGTTGGAAGCTTTAGACAAAGCTTCATGTCTTTAACCAATTAAAAGTCAAAGAATCTGTAAACCAACCTATAACCTGTAAGCCCTCCCTCTCCACTTCAAGGGAACCCACCTTGTTGCCCCAAACCAATGTATGCCTCCCACGTATTGATTTACGACTTTACCTGTAACCCCTGTCTCCTTGAAATGTATAAAACCAAACTGTAACCCAGTCACAGCGAATTTACTTGCTCAAGACTTTTCGGGCTTGATTCTGGGTCGTGGTCCTCAAATTTGGCTCAGAATAAATCTCTTTAAAATTATTTTACAGAGTTTGGCTTCTTTTCCGTTGACATCTGTTAGTGAGAGAACTCGTAGGATTGATCTTCAACCGTTACTGGGGAAGTTGTAGATTAGGTATTTTCCTGCTGTTTTTGCAAGGCTGCCCCTTTCCATGAGCCCACATCCCTTCTTCTGTGATGAGGAATTGCTTCTTAGAAGGAGAGAAATCCAGGTGGCCAAGGCCTGGGGTCCCACGACCTCTGCTTCCCCTGTTAGAGGAGGACTCGCTGATAAGACAAGGGTCCCCTCCCATGAAGTCCTCTCCTGTCCTCCCAGGAGGGACACTCTCAGGAAAAGGTGCTGTGGGTGGTCTGTGTGGTGTCTGCAGCACCTGTCCAAGTCACCCCTGACCTAGGCCGCCCATCTGGCTTCGCTGGCGGAGGACACAGAGCAGGTGTCCAGGGAGAGCGTCCAGACCTGGGGTGAGGCCAAGGCTGCCAGCTGGAGGCTTGTGGATCAAACCTGGCCTGTGGAAGTGGCATCTGAAGGTTTTTTTAAGCCAATATTTAAAATTTGTAACTTTTCACATGAAAATCCATATTCTGGTTGCTTCTGAAAAAATCCTCATGAATCCTTCTTGCAAGAAGGCTCATTGACAAGTGAGGCTCACCTGCTGGGCACAGTGACCCCTGGCAGCTCCTCTCATTTTGTTCCCAGCCTGGGCCTGGGGGCCTTGAATATGCAACCCCTGGGGAAAGGGAGCTAAATAGTTAACTTCTTGGACTCTGCGCATATTTCCAATGCTGTCATTAGGAGGGAACTATTTCATTTAACAGTGAGTGGGCTTGAATGATCCAATTAAATCTTAGACCCAGAGTGTGAGGCCTCCCACTGCTTCCTAGCCCGGGGGCTGCAGCAACTGGGTGTGCCCCACTGCTGAGAGCTGTGCTCAGGCCGTTCCCAGATCCCGCCACGGCCAGAGCCACGTCAGCCTTGAGCTTGGACCACCAGATGCCAACGTTTCTGGAGATTTATCCCTGGGAATTCACTAAAATGTTTTCTACACCTGCAAGTGCTGGAGCCAGCCTCAGAGTGGCCACATGGGGGTGGGGTGGGGACAATAACCGTGTATGTCATTTATTCATCCAAATCTCTCATCATTCTTTTTCGATACTAGCTACAGATAAACAATGTCTTCATAGAGCTCCATCTTGAGGGGAAGACATAAGTTGATACTTGCTGGGCATGTAAGGGCATGGCCGCCGCCCCCCTGAGGGGTGATAGAAGGCCTGGCAGACTGGCCCCGGGAGTGGACAAGCGTAGGAAACGCACACATTCTCAGATTTTTAACAGTCCTTGTTTCGCGACACACCAATTGGAATGCCCGCGTGTCTGGAACACTGACAACATCAAGTGCCAACGAGGCTGCGGAGCGGCAGGACTCCCGTTCACTGCTGGTGGGAATGCAAATGGTGCAGCCACTTGCGAGGACAGTTTGGTGGTTTCTTATAAAACTGAACATGCTCTTCCCATACAATCCAACAATCGTGTTCTTTGGTTTTTAACCAGAAAAGTTGAAAACTTATGTCCACACAAAAGCTCGTATGCCAATGTTTATAGAAGCTTTGTTAATAGTTGGGAGAGTTAGAAACAACCAAGAAGTCCCTCAGTAGATAAACTGTCAGCACTAAAAAGAAATAGCCATCAAGCCATGAAACGACACGGACACTTAAATGCACGTTTCTAGTGAAAGAAACCCGGCTCTGTGGTGCACTGGAAGCAGTGGGCTTCCTCTAAGCGAGAGACGCCTGCCTGAAACGGCCACACGCGTGAGCTCCCACTACACAGCATTCTGGAACAGGCAAAGTTGTGAGAGAGTAGAAAGATCAGTGGTCACCAGGGGTTGAGGGAAGGGAGGGATGAACAGGTGAAGCACGAGGGATTTCTAGGGCAGTGAAACTACCCTGTACGATCCCACAATAGTGGATACACGTCATACATTTGTCAAAACCAAAAGGATGTACGACATGAACCCTAATGTACACTGTGGGCTCTGGGTGATAATGACATGTCAATGTGGGTCCATCGATTTTAACAAATGTTCCACGGTGGTGAGGGATGCTGACGATGGGGGAGGGTGTGTGTGTGCCGGGCCAGGATGTATGTGGGAAATTTCTGTGCCTTCCTCTCAATTTTGCTGTGAACATAAAACTGCTCTAAAAAAAAAAATTAAGTCTTAAAAATATTAGGAGGTAGGCTCAATCCTACCAGAATTACTTGCTTTAAAATGTCATTCAACTTAAAAGAAATCCACAGGGTCCCTGTGGTACAATCCTTTAAGAGTTCTTCTAAGTCAATAAGATCACACAAATGGAATTTGGAGATTTAAAAGAATGAACACCTGGGCATTATGTTATCCCAATGCTAATATTAAAAAACACAGTGAATTTTAAAAAATTTTAAAGATTGATATGTATTTGCAACTAAAAGAACTGGGAAAGAAAAGAGTGGGGACACTAATAACGATGACAAGGACAACCACAGGACAAGCCACAGCAGCACAGGAGCCGTGGTGACATCCACGCAGGCCGAGCGCCAGTGAGGCCAGCCCCAAGCCCTGACTTTGCACTTGTTCCGGGATTTCTGCCCTGGAGAGGTGAATCGGTTCCCACTTCCCAGAGAGTGGACAGAAGCCCAGGGAGCTGGGCCGGGCTGCAGGACTCAAGGCCTGGGAAGGCAGGGATAAGCGGCCACACTGGCTGTCCCAGGGCGCAGCTCCTTGATGACTCGCCGAGGGGTCAGGCTGGGAGCAACAGAAGGATTCCGACCCCCTCACTGAGGCCAGGAGCACCACGCCCCCTTGCAAACTCCAGGATCAGCACCGGGCCTGGCCCCTCTCGGAAATGGGCTGGGTGGCGCCACACAGGGGCTGGTCTTAGGAAGTTTCACAAACTGCAGGAATCGACAGATGTCAGCACTCTGGACCCAAGCCGAGCTGGCTCCCGGCTGGAGCACATTGGAGGATGATGGCTACTGAGAAGGTAGCTCGAGTCATGTCCCTGGCGTATGGGGTGCTCTCAAGGATTATCCGAAACAAGTTTGTGGGATTGTGTGGGTAGGGGGGCCAGGCCCTGCACCAGGAGTCTCAGCCCTAGATCAAGGGGGGATGGGACAAGAAGGGGAACTGGAGAGGAAGGGGAACTGACGAGGGAGGGGGACTGGACAGGACAGGGTCTAGACGGGTAGGGGGACTGGAGGAGAAGGGACCTGAACCAGAAAAGGAATTGCGTCCTCACAGAGCAGGCACCTCCGTGTTGCTGGGGCAGCACCAGGCAGTGGCAGGGACAGAAAGTCACAGCAGCCTTTGTGCTTGGGCCGTCACTTGCACCAGGCACCATGGTGCGCTTGGTCCACGGTTTGCCTCACTCCGCCCCCCTCCTGGCTCCACCTCGAGGAGAATGGTCACCCGCTTCCTCAGCCTGCCATCTGCACGTGCACAGGAGCAGAGAGCCCAGAATTTCCTAAAGAAGGCTCAGCGCATACTGCTGTGCCCTTCTCACAAGGACGCTGTGCTTTCGAGTCTCATAAAAGCTAGACTCTCTGCTGTGCTTATTTGAAAATCCCCTTCAGCAAATTCCAAGGTGTTTGCGCGTGCCCACGGGCAGACCTGCCCTGCACAAGGAGCCAGTGTCCCCACAGCCCAGGGCTCCCAGCCTCCTCCTCCAAGGGTGGGGCTTTGCCACCGCTTCTTACACACTTCCCAGGGTGCACCTCTCCTAGGAAGGGGACATGTCAGACCTTGGGCTGGTCCCACTCGTAGCACACCTAGCAGGAATTCCACGCAGTGTGTGGCACCTGGGCTCTTTTCTCTAGTTTTGGGTCTGTGAAGGTTTCCCTTGTTTTTGTTTTTCCTTGGTCACCTGTTTGGTTCCAAGTATGGAGATTCAGGAGTTGGTTCTGAGGGCCCCTCTCCTTGGCCACAGATGTCACCATGTTCTTTCAAGGCCACTGGCCCTCGCGTTTATAATGTGGACAGGTTGGTAAGAACGGGTTGGGGTGACAGAAGGTCATGCTCTGGGTCATAACCAGCAGCCACCTGGGCCCTGGGAATCCTGGCCCCACACCCGGGCCTCGCTCCGAGTTTATGAGTCCTAAAAGTTGGCTTGTAATTCAATGAGTCCCAGCGCTTGGGACTTTTCTTTAAATGTTCCCTAAATGACTGAGATTTCCAAATATGCAAAATTAGCATTAAAATCTCCAGAGAGCAAAGTCTCCTTATAAGATCAGCAGTTCTTTTGACTTCCTTAGAAAATATACCCCGTGCTCGCATTTTATTACGTGTCACTTTGCAGCACAGCTGGGCACGGAGAGGCTGCAGCTTGGAACAGCACAAGGTAAAATGCTGCGACCTGTGCAGCCGGGTCTGCGTTCAGGGACCGGGGACAACCACGCAGATCATCACACCCCTCCACGTGCTGGGGCAGCGCGGCCGACCCACACGCTCCATCACTCGGGCCTTGGCCGGGCTCTCACCCCGCCGCGTCCTCTTCCTCTCCTGCGGCCAGGGACGCGGGCGCACAACGACGGAGCGGGCTGAGCTTCTGGATTTGCAGACGCTACTTCACTACGTTCTTGCAGTAACGTCGCGGGACAGTCGTTATTCTCCTCATTTTTCCAACAAGAAAGCCAAGAATTAGGAGGATTCTGTGACCAGTCAACCCTCTGCTCTTCTGCTTACTGCACACCGTGACCACAGTCCAGCATGATTTGGGGGAAATATAAGTGGAAACGAAACCTCCCAAACCAGAAAGCCTCTCTGCACAGGTAGTAAAGAAAACTTTTATTACTGAATAAGCATGACACCATGAACAAAACTGGTTTTTAACTGAATATGCTAAGAGATTGGGAAGGCAGGGAGAATGCTCACCCCTTGTACAGACAGGCACGGACAGCCCGCTCCGCCTATGTTCTCCAGAAAAATTATACATTGTCCTCCAATAAGGGGACTTGACAACACCACTTGTCACACGTGGTTCATACCAAATTCCCCTGGTAATTTGGGTGGTAATCTGAGTTAGTTAGTTGTTTTGATTTAAAAAAAAAAAAAAGAAGAAGAAAAAAACAAAACTAAAAAGCTCCTATCTTTGTGACAGGAGGTATTTTTGGAACTTGGAGCCAGCGCCCGCCAATGTTAGGCTCCTACGCTGGCACAGAAACTGGGAGACAGGCTGCTATCTCCCTTGGATGCTTGGTTTCCAAAGAGATGGCCCCCAGGTCCTTGAGAAGGACATTGCTGGATTGTAAAGCTGGCAAGAAGCTGATTTAGCTTTTAAACACATTCATCTACCATTCAAAGGGGCAGAGAAAGAACCTGTTACAAGTTTTCCAGAGTAGATGCTCTAAGAAAAGGGAGAGGGACATCTCTTCCCTTATTTTCACGAGGACTAAGCTTTTTATTTTAAACTTGGATTTCCCCTCACCGCACCCACCAGAGAGTAAGGCTTAGTCAGGACAGGGAGTCCGGCACCCGCAGCACCCGGCCCTGTCCCTGGGCTTCCCAGGCCCTCGGGAAGCTGCTGATCGGTTGGTCACTCAGTTGACCTCTGCCCTGGCTTCAAAATGGCTCCTGGAAATGGACAACGGACTTGGTGGCTGAGGTGTGTACTGGCTTTAACGCAAGTGTTGAGGATTTACCTCTTTCATTTTTTTTTCTTTAAAAAACTTGAACTGCCCATCCTCAAAGATGCTTTAATCGCATGTTAAGAAGTCCTAAAGGAGTGGGCCAGTTTACAGATGATTGTTTACTGTTTCTATTGTCTTTAACAGTTAAAGGAGAAAAAAAATGGAAGGATAAATGGGAAAAGGAAAATTTTATCCATTCATTTCCTTAGTTTTCTCTTATAAAAATGTCAGTGAGTGCGTCAGGTATCATGTTTGTGGTAGTGATAAGGAGAGATACCGTTGTTAGCATTTGTTAATATATGTCACATGCTTTATGGTCATGATTAGTGTTCATTTGCTCCACAATCCTTAATAAAGCAGGAATCGTTTCCCTGACAAGAGCGAAAAAACTCAACCTTAGTAAACTCCCTGGGTAGAGATTCTAAACCAACTCTGCCTGACCCCGAACTCCAGGCTCTCATTGCTATAGGAAAATGTTTGAGCTGCAGATATTTTCAATAATCAGTTTTTGTTCTTTTAACTTTAAATTTTTTATATCGTAATTTAACATTTTTGTGTCAAAGATCTGTTTACCTTTTATTCTGTGATTCCTCCCCTTGCTCCAAAGCTGAGGAACTTTAGTCTTCGATGAGACTATAATGCTATAATTTCTGCTAGTTTTTAAAACCTAATTTTTTACATGGAATTCTTTGATGTATCAACAGCTCGCTTTCATTTTAGCGTGTGATAGAAGGTGTGCCTACCATTGTGCTCCTCCCAAGACTGCAAGCCGCTTCTTCCAAGGACATCATCAGATAGACCCCCTCTTCCTTTCTGAGAAAGCTACCAGCAAGTTCCGGACACTGCTGCGTGTCCATTCTGCTCCTTTGGTCTGCGTTTCTGTACTTTCGCGTTTATGTTCTTTTGTGGGTCTTAACTAGACAGCACTATCCAAAGAACTTCAATTCCTTGATCGTTTCCATTTTGTTTCAGAATCTCTGACAATCTTGTGCATGTACTTTCCCTTTATCTTTAGGTTTTCTCCTCAAATGCTTCGTTCGCTCTGGAGTCCTTTTAGCACTTTGAAAGAGTTGGATTTGCATTAAGCCCACAAGTTAATCCGCGAGAGCCAGCTCAGTTTGCAATGTTCCACCTTTTTGCCTGAGTGTGTCCCACGTCCCTCGCCTCTGGCTTTCTTTCCCTCCTGACACACCCTCGTTGCTCCCACGGCACTCACGAACCTCACCCTCACGTGCGCTGTGTATTTTCTGTTTCTATTCCCGAGTAGCTTTTCTCATCACTCTCTGACAGGTGTTCCTGGAGAAGCGAGTGTCTTTTATTTGGTGTATTTGCTGCGAAGCCAGTCTTTAAACTCTCTCACAGTCTGTTTTTGTAGACACTGTGGGAAACACCTGCCCGTCCCCAGCTGCACACAGGGTCTCAGACAGCAGGCTGCCGGGCGCCCATCTGGGACTCCTGGGGCACAAACAAGTGCCAGAGCAACCCGCCGGCCCCTGCCTCTGTGGGAAGGGCCCTGTCATGCTGCCCACGGGAGTGCGGCTGAGGCCTGGCGACGGGATGTTGGGTAGGAGAGACCCTGAGCAGGGCTTTTCGGCTTCCCTTCCTCCCCACTCAACATGTGCAGGGAGGGCCGCCCGTCTGCCCGGCCGTCCTGAGCCGTGTCCGCCGTGGAGGGCAGGGATCTGAAACAGAGTCTGTCTCGTTGTTAAACCTCACGTTTATCTTAAAATACTGAGTAGAAGAAAAAAAAGAAAAAGCTATGACCCACTTCAGCTCCACAGATTCCTAAATTAGAGTGGCCTGGCATCCTGTATATACAGGGCACGTCCTGCATGTAATGCTTTTGCCCTGCATGCTGGATTGCTTTGTCAGGATGCCCTAAATGTTCTGTATCTGGCTTTATTTTTCCAATAAATTACAAAAATTCAGCAGTTGGAGTTAATTTGCCATCACGGTGATTGAGGCCTGAATCATGGCACTGGCAGCGCTAATGGAAACCCAGAGCTCCACGGTCAAGGTCAGAAGCAAGTCAGCGATGCCCCAGCCATCAATAAAACCAAGCTGCTGCTTCTCAAAGGCCACCATGCCAAGCCCCCATTTCCCAAAACCCTAGGGCAGCTTGGCTGTGATCTAGAAGCCTGAGCCCTGGAAACATAGCCCTCCTTCCCAGGCATATGGGAAGCACTCATGTTTTTGCATCTGATATCAAGTTCAATTTATTTCTAGGTCATGAGTTCATAATCATCTCATCTGTTCAAACTTCAGACTTGTGAGTAACAGATGTGCCCAGGCAGCTATGAGATTACCAAGTTCAATCTTTTTCATTTGTTTTAGAGACAGGGTCTCATTCTGTCACCTAGCCTAGAATGCACTGGCACAATCATAGTTCTCCATAACCTTGAACTCCTGGGCTCAGGCAATCTTCCTGCCTCGGCCTCCCAAGTAGCTGGGACTACAGGCTACAAGCACGTGCCACTGCACCCAGCCATTTTTTTTTTAAGGAGATAGGATCTTGCTATGTTGCCCAGGCTGGTCTCAAAATCCTGGCCTCAAGAGATCCTCCAGCCTCAGCCCCCCAAAGTGCTGGGATTACAAGTGTGAGCCCCTATATTTTACGTTCATATTTGAGTCCCAAAATGCCAAAATACAAGTGCAAATTTTGTGATAAATTTTTCTGAACAGGAGACATTTACTAAAGAGAAAAAAAGTACTTTGAAGCTCTTTGTTCATGATACAATTGTTCCTTCAATTTCAAAATGGTGGGAAGTCAGATATAAACTGCATAGGCTAACAACTAAGAATAAGAGATGTATGATTTCCTTAACTAGTACCAAAGAAAGTGATAAAATAACTTTTTTTGCTTTCAGGAATTCACATGAAGAAGATAAAATAATCGCAGAAGTTGTTATGACTTCCACACTGTGTATCGCCATCAGTCTTTCAGCTCAAATGACTGTCTCAACATACTGCTGCCAAAAGTATTTTCTGATTCCGACACTGCAAGCAAATTTTCAAGTGCCAGCACAAAATCTCCCGCAATGATAAAAAATGTATCCACTCCATTTACTATCACAGAAATTATCAAAGCTCTACCTACCTCACCTTTTTACAGCACAGCCCCAGAGGCAAGATGCAAGTAATTACGATGCCGAAAAAATAGTTCCCTTTGCTCAGGTAATATTTTTCTCCTGTAAAAGCCTTGCTTCTAAGGCAAGGCTATCCCAGGTAAGATTTCTTGCAGACGAGACATCAGTAACAACAGCAAATTTTTGCAGAGGTTCTCTTACTGACTTAATAGTTAATGAAAAAATTTCTACTGCTTTTTGTGGAGATAACACAAATACACATTTTGGTGGACGTTTGTGTAGAGGCGCAGCAGACAGTGTTTGCTCAAAGTGGAATAATGACCGATTCCGGGGCAGGGCTCGCTGTCCTGCCTGTGTTCTGCACGATGCTGCTCGACAGCTTCTGGCGCTCTTTCCGTTGACAGCAAAGTGCCATGAAATCCTTCTCCAACTTCAGCTTTAGTACCGTTTTAACTTAGCGATTAAAGGACCTCGACGATTTTCTGGGCATTCAGTAGTGTTCAATTCACCCACATTGAAACCCCATTGTCTCTGACAAATTCAGCTGAGAGGATCCCCAGTTTATTTGAGGCACTGAAATCGTACTTTAATTATAAAGAAAAGGCACCAAAATTTCCTGTTGACTTTATAAATAATTTACTGAGTGAAGCCTACTTGCCCAGAGTTTTCAATGTCCCCTTAGCAATAGGATTAAGCAAACTGACAGAAGAGCAAACAGTGTTGCTGAAGCATTCCATTGCTTAACGGAACTGCGAACACATTAAAGAAATGACTGAAGGAATATTTAGCCCTGTGAGTGTCAGGGCTGCTCTTCAAAGGGATGACATTCATTACGAGCAGAAAAGGAAATTCTGACTCAAAGTGGATAATTATGATGGCGTCTGCCAGGACTATCTTGGAAATGGATTTCACCCCTTTATGAATTCTTTTCTTTTACATGGATGTTTCTAGTATTCTTCAAGCCTGAGAACAGGCAGAAACATCATGTGTTGTGCTGAGGGGAATAAAAATGATGGTGATGCTGCTGGTGGTGGTGGTGGTGGTGGATGACATCTTAAAAAGTTGATGAGCAAGAGATGCAATGGAATCCCAAAGAATGGAAGAGCAAGCTACACCACAGAAGGCGGCGTTATGCACCTCGACGAACAGATCCGAAGGGCGGTTTTCAGAGTTGCTGACTTCATACCAGCATGTGCTCAGCACACTGGCTCATAATGCTGGTGTTGAGTGTGCTCTTACGAACGCGCGCCCAGTGGGCAAAAGGATGAAATAGAGTGGATGTGACCGATGTAGAAGGTACGTGACAATGGAAATGCAAAATGGGCTGTAACTGTAAGGAAATTTATAAGCAAATTCTGCAAAACAAGAAGCTGCTAAGGAGAACCAGATCATCAGGGAAATGTAAATAAAGACAGGTATATAACTTGGATATTTATAATTTATTTCAGATAAGCAATGAATAATTCTTAGTATAATTATATCTGTACAGTGTTTTTCTTTTATATCAATGAACCTATGCATAGAAATAACTACATGAACATCAGCACTTTTACGGTCTAAATCTAGCCGCCGTGCCCTGACAGAACTTGTCAACTTCACCTCTCCCCGACACTGCATTTTCTAGAGACAAATATGGCCTTTATGTTGACCAAAAAAGTAGTAGCCTAAATCTGTCCTGAAGCACAACTGATAAGCAAATGAATTTTACTCACTTCCTAAAATGTGAGCAGAAATTATTCTTAAAGTCTTCAATTTAGGAAAAATTAATAAAAAGTTTGATAGGCTGTTCCCCTGAGACTTATATGCAGAGCATCTTAGATTGGGCTACTATAACAAAAATACTATAGACTGGATGGCTTAAACAGTATAAATTAATTTCTCCAAGATCCAGGTGCTGGTTGATTTGGTTTGTGTTGAGGGCTCTCTTTCTGGCTTACAAACAGCCACCTTCTCACTAATTCCTCTCTTGGTGAAAAGAAGGTGAAGAGAGCTCTCTGATGTCTCTTATAAAAACATGGATCTCATCCTGAAGGCTCCACCCTTATGACCTCATCACCTCCCAAAAGCCCAACCTCCAAATGCCATCACATTGGGGATTAGGGCTTCAACATACGAATTGCGGGCAGGGCACAAATATTGTCCATAGCACAGAAGTTTTTCCTACTCTATTTTTTAAGCATTTCAAAAGAATTTTGAGAATATTATATATATCTACACACATATATATGTGAGGGCTGTCTGGAAAGTATCCAGCCATGTAGACTGTTCTTATTATATTAATATACATATACATATATAAAATTCAAAAGTTGAATGGTTCAGCTGCCTTCTCCTAGCCTTTCCTACTGCGATGGCCACTTGGCAGAGTCTGGAGAGCACTGAGAGGTGAGCAGAAGTCTGCTGTATGTTCCCGCCTTGAAGGTGATGTGATGGCTGGAGCCACAGTGGCCACTCTGTGGCTGTGAGGAACAGGCCAAGAGGATTGTTAAGAGGACTGCCCTGATACCTCCAAACTGCTGAGCTGAGCTCCAGACATCTTGTTTTATTTGAGCCACCAGAGCCATTCTTCTATTACTTACATCTGAAAATATTTCAGAGCCTAACAATGGGTCATGGACAACATCAGTGCCTGGGCAAATGGCATGTCCCTCTGTGTGGGATATAGACAAGAGGTTTGATTAAAGTGGCCAAATAGTGAAGACCCTAAAGAGCTCAGGATAAATTTAGCAGGGGACTAGGGCCCTGGAAAATAAACACCCTTTTTATTTTAACAAGCATATTTTGTCTTAAAAGGGAACTGTTAATGTATTTTAAAATATACTTGAAAACATACTGTGTTCAATTTTAAAATCTTAAACCGATGTGATACTGAATTACAAAATAAAAATGAAATGAAGCTGAAAAATGGGTCTGGAAAGGCAAATGTGGAGAATATGTTTCAGGCTACACTTTAAAATACAAATATTGTGATGTTTATAAATGCAGCCCATAGGTCAATGCATGTGTGTGTGTGTGTGTGTGTGTGTGTGTTTCTATCAATTTGCTGAATTTAATGGGCATATTTTGGCACATCAAGCAAAATAACAAACTTCCCAATTCTTTTTATGAGGACCATTCAGGCTGTTAAAGGGAAAATGCTGTTTTACAAGCTATAATTAGGGGAACTACTTCCACGTGCACCAGGACCGCAAGGACTAATGATGTAGCTGTAATAGGAAAAAAGGAGACTGGAGTCCCCGACAGGCTGCAGACAAGCCTGGAGTCATCCAGCAAAGGAATGCTCGTGTCCGCATCCCTGCAGGGAGATGCCCGAGCAGTGAGCCGTTTGGCAGTGGCGTGAGGGGACAGACTTCACCCACAATGCTTCAGGGCTTGCGCGAAGGAGTCATTAGAGAGAGTGCTTCCTGCCTCCTTTTCTTCTTTCCTGCCATTCCTCTCAATAACTGAGTCAGCTCTGGCTGTGTAAGGGCCGCTCACACAGGTGGCCTTCAGAGCAGATGTTGGGACAAGCAGAGGCAGGTGACTCTGGCTTCAACACCCTCTGGTTATAAGACCCGGATGTGTTACTTATACGCTTTGTGCCTCCGTTTCCCCATTTGTACATTGGGGATAAGGTGGTTCTGATTTTGCAGGATTGAGGGAACGAGCACACGTCATTCCTGAAGAGGGCTGGGTGTCCGGCTGACAGCCAGCATCTCCTGCCAGGTGCTCTGAGCACTGGGTCCGATTCTCAGCAGTCCTGAGAGTGGCGGTCTGCACCCGGGTGGAGATCTCCTCTGTCTCCCTTGCTGTTTCTGCTTCTCTGCTCACCGCTGTCTCATGTAAGCACGGCGACTCCCACGCATCTCCTTATGCAGCAGTTCCTAGGGCCGAGGGTGATCCACAGCCCCCCGAGAGTCCCAGCTTACTCTTCTGCAAGTTGGGAGCTCATGGGTCACTCACCTAAGCGTCACTCTGGGGATAGTGGAGAGCGACTCTAATGTGACAAAGAGGACTAACTCCGTTGGTTAGGACCCCACCCTCGACCCTCTCACCTTGATTTTTGCCCCCATGGTGCCAGATGGCAGGTCACCCCTCGGGGACACCTCACAGATCCGTGATGTTGAGGGGAAATTATATCATTGAGCTGTTTCGGAAAATGCGAATAAACTTAGATGTGTTTTCTTGTGCTCCTGGGATTGTTTGGAAGTAGCTTATCAAGTCTGTAGATCACATTAGCTGGAATGCTTTGGGGGTGGGCAGGGACTGGCAAGGGAGGGTCGATGCAGGCCTGGATCTAAAATGACGCCTCGACAGTCCTGGGCAAGGGACCCTCTCTGACTGGAATAAATGCAAAGTCCTGAGATCTTCTCCCAGAAAGTCTCCAACCTCACAGACACGAAATGAGGAGAAACCATGCAGAAGCAATTTGACGGGGCTCCTTCCGACCACAGTCGGGTTAATGAGAGCATTCGAAAGAATAATGACTGTCGTTGACTAAAAAACATTTAATTTCTAAAAATCCATGACCCATAATAATTCTCAAAGAAGAGAGCAAAAACAATCTGCCCTAATTTGTCTCTGTTGGAACCAAATGTGAAACCAACTCTTCCCTCTATAAATTCAGTTAGGCAAGAAAAATGAAGCGCACCACCCTTCCAGCAGAATTCATATAGGGGTTACTGCAAAGCCCCAGCTAATGAGAAAACATTCTTCTTTATGAAATAAGGTCAGCCACTAAACAGAACTGATCGAATAAGAAAGTCCCTTTAGCATCACTAACAAATAGTTTGTTCTGGCAAGGCTGGGCCAGGGACGCCAAGGGGGTGGGTGGGGTACTCATCCCACAGGTTTCCTGCCAGCCCCGAGGGGAGGGCGCAGGATTCGGGTTCTCAGCACCAACCCGGGGAGCTATGTCAGCGTCCTCAACAGTGAGGCCACGAGGCAGCGCTTGGCTCCCAACGTGACCCGTCCCCTGTGTGTCCTTCTTGCCTACAGATCCCACCAGCTGTTTCAGGCCTCACTTCTGGTTTATGGGAAACACGGGAAATAGGGCCAGTCACACACTCCAGCAGGGCCGAGCAGCCACAGCAAGAAAGCGGGACGGTCACCGGCACACAGGCCTGGCTCGGCAGCAAGTCAACGCAATGAAACAGGGAGGCGGGAAGGGGGTCATTGAGCTCGAAAGAAACGTCAGAAACATAAAGGCAAAAGTTCTGTCTTTGATTTGCACAAACCACATTTTAAAGACACCTTGGAGACAATTCGAAACATTTGACTTTCGAATGGGTATTAGATAAGATTAAGGAACGATTGTTAATATTCTTAGGTGTGAACACTAGGATTGGGATTATAGGGGAAAATGTCCTTACTATTTAGAGGAGAAAATGAAAGTCCTTGGGGTAAAATGCCACAGTGTGTATACTTTAAAACACTTTGGATAAAAACCAATAGTTGTAAATACAGTAACACGTTAACAATAAAATCTAGGTGATGAACTGAATGTTCATTTTCATATTCATTGTACTCTCCTGTATGTCTGAAAATTTCATAATGAAAAGTGAAAAAAAGAAAAGATCTGTGGCTCACCAGTTGCTCATTAGCAAAAGATGTGGGAGACCCTGGAGACCGCGAGGTGATAAAGGGTGACCCTTCGGTGTCGGCCAGCGACGCCGCAGCAGCCGGGGGCACCTCCGTGGAAACAGTGCCCAGACTAAGCACAGAGATCGTCCCGGGTTGCTCTGCCCAGGGGACTGGAAGCAACAAGCCAGACAACCCTGAAGCAGGGCAGCGGGGCGGGGCTGGAAATCAGGCCCCGGGGCAGAAATGGCAAATAAATTTGGGGGCGAGGCCTTGTGGGGGCTTTTCCCAGACCGTCCTTCCAGCTTGGCGGGGAAGAGTGCGCTGAGCAAAGGCTCACAGGTGATCCCTTTGCCTTTCTGAAATTCTGGCCTGTATTGGCCCCACCGCCTCCAGGGGGCAAGTTAAGGAGGAGCATGTAGAATTTATACCACATGAATTTATTTATTTTTTTTATTATTATTATTCCAAGGTATTGCAAGGGTACAAACATTCTAGTTACACTTTATGTCTTTGCCTCACCCACATGCAGGTTAAAGGCGTGTCCTTCCCTCCCTTTAGTGCTCCCCGTGTCCTTTAGTTGTAGATTCGCCCCCATCCCCCTAATCCCTGGAGAGTATTTCTGCCATGTGATCACCCTAGTGTTGATCAGTTAGTACCAATTTGATGGCGAGTACAAATGGATCCCTTTCTTCTGCTCTTGAGGTGCCTCACTTTGGATGATGGGCCTAA
>CAUYSK010067076.1:0-16987 GCA_963575035.1 Avahi laniger
CACATAAATTATAGTATAACAAATACATATTGTGTTAAGCAGCTAAGTTTGGGAGTAACGTGCTATACAGTAATATATAACTACCATAGGAACTTTTAAAATTACTCTCATAAAGTGCTCACTCCTCACCCTTTATCCTAATTTCAACAAAAAATCAAGAAGTTCACAAATTTAGAGCGGAGACCTTATTTCTTATAAAGGGTTACAACCTGCATGCTCTGGCTGAAACTGAAGGCAGGCACTTCAGGGGAGAAGGGATGAGAGACAGGAATTTAATTCCTGAATGGATTGGCAAAGTATATACATATTCAACAAGGTATAGGAGGAGCTATGAATATTCATGAAGGGGATCCTAAAGCGCAGACATTGGACACATATGCATGTTACATGCATCCCATGATCACTTTGGGGTGGAGACTTAGCAATTAAATTAGGCCTTATATGTCAAAAGGTGAAGCAGGGACTTCAGGGAAGACACTCAGTGTGCAGCTCCTGTAAACCAGCCGCAACCAGCCCATCATTGAGGGTCTCTTCTCACCAGGAGAAAGTTACTGAAACTGGTCTCTTATCTAATCAAAGCTGCAGTTACGGCTTGGCTGGCAGTGGCTGAGTTGCAGTTGTTTATTATTATGTATCTCACTATCAGAGCTTGTTTAGCTGCTGGAGAAAAAGAAATACCTTGTGGCAGTTAAAATAGTTTCTTCTTTAAGTGTAGGGGTGCTTGACTTATCCCTGGTCTGGCATGGCTTCAGAGCTTGTCTTTAATTTGGTATCTTATTGCCACAAAGAGTTCATTCTGTCAGTCTTATGATCTCTATTTTAACGTTGCTAACTTGGCACAGTACCACGGATTTTGAAACATTTGACTGTATTCCTTAGGAATTCTTGATATAATCACCTCTCCCATCCCCATTCTCTATCCACTTGAAAGCCAGCAGCTCATCTTTATACTCAAAAAATAAGTACTTAAATTGACAGTTTACAGTGCAGGTAGGGCTCCTTATTTGTGGTTTTAAATGTTCCAGGCAGGTGGCATACCTGTGCGCTCTCTGACAAATACAGTGGAAGAATAACAGCTTCATAATGGTGATAGTAGGAGAGGTGCTGAGGCAGACTGGTAGGAAGTGGGGAAATTGGGAGAAAAAACTGGCAAAATAATAAAAAGTGAAAATTTTGGAGTTAGACGACTCGGGGTTTTAGCATAAATTATGCCATGTGTAAGCTCAATTATTCAGGAGGAAATTATTCAACTTCCAAGGCCCTCAATTTTCCTCATTTATATAAATGGAGAAATAAAGTGAATGAGCCCAGCACTTGGGAGACACACAGTAAGTAATAGATTCTGTCCTTTCTTCCTTGCAGTGGTATAACACAAACACAGGAGTGGGACAGACTGTCTCTGTGTGTGCTGATGTCCTTTGCTTTAACGATCTCATGCCATGCTTTGTTTTTATGTGGAGCCTGAAGCTCAGTTCTGGTTTCTCACATCTCAGGTTGACATGAACTAATTAGCAGCCAATGGATTTTGCATTCATTGGTAAGTCTAAATTTAATCTCCAATGGATGGAAAATATAAACCACATTTGAGAAAGAGAACAACTCTTCTTCTCCCTTTGCATATGAGATTTATGAGTCTCTGTCAAGTTCTTGTCTATATTTTTTATCCCTCCCCTACCGTGTCAGGGAAGAGGTGGGATTGTTCAGGTGAAGGAGATCTGGGAAGCTGAACATAAGCCCCTCTGAACAAATGTACAGCAAAACAGACACTAAAGGGAAGGATTGTGCCAGAATTGGAGGAAAGGCAGACATACAGAGGGAGCCTGATCTGTTTCAGTTATGCTGGATACTAAAGCTACGTATCTGGAATAAAGCCAAGATTAAGGGCAAGCAAACCTACACGTATTCAAGTGCAAATAAGGTTTAGTTTGGATAAAAGAACTTTCTCCCAGTTATGTCTCAATACATGCAAGCACCAAGTCTAATGAGTAGATTCGAAAACGGGGCTCTTCTGCCTAACACATTGCCCAAGGCATCCTCTAGCAACATTCAGTGTTGGGCAGGGATGTATTTGGAGCTTCTGTCAGGCCTCTTATTTCCATCAGTGAGTAAATCCTCTCACAGAATGGGACACACTGAACAGTAATGGTACAATCAGGATTCTCAGAGTCAGTTGTTTCTTGTTAATTTAGAGAATTTATTTTCTATTGAGATCTTGAGCTTATCCAAAGATCCTTGGATGTTAAGATGACCTACTCTTGAATCATAGGTTCATTAGTCATCCTTGAGAGACTCTTTTGTCCTAGCACTTCTTCCAGGATCCTCTAAAAGTATTATAGTTCTTTTGAGCCAGTATTCTTGTACAACACTTTCCTTTAGTGTCTGTTTTGCTGTACTTTTGTTCAGAGGGCTATGTTCACCTTCCCAGATCTCCTTCACCTGGACAACCCCACCTCTTCCCTGAACACAGGGCATCCTGCCTACTCCTAGACATGGCAGAGCTGGTCGAAAAGGGAAATAAAACCTTTCCATTCACCAGTTGGCCAACTCAACCAATTCAGCAGGGGAAGAGTTCTTATGGCACATGATTAGACCGAATGATTGTCTGTTTGCCTTTTAAAATGATAGTTTATTTTTTAACCTTCCCATCTGGTCTATAAACTTCTTTAGATCACATCCAATCCATTTTATATATCTCATGGTGCCCACCATAGTGTTTAAAAATTGTGTAGAGTTTAATATATTTATTTCTTGAAAGAGAGTAAGAGAAAGAAAAGCAATAAACACTTACAGGAGTCTGTGGGTTAGTATTTTACACACACTATTTATTTGATACTAATGAAGATCCTTTTCTCCCACTTTACATAGGAAGAAAATTCATCCAAGGCCAGGCAGCTAATATGTAACAGAGCAGATATCAGAACCCAAGGCTATTTGATACAAAGTCTGCACAATTTCTTTTATATCTCACCAATGTGACTTCACTGCTGCAATCTTGTGAGATGTTTCTGGGGGAATTTTTATCATTGAACCCTGTATGGACATTTCTGATTTTGAGACAATGGATGTCTGAAGAAAATAGCTGAAAGATCAGAGTAGATTTGTAAAAATTGAATTGGTAGAAACAAGTGAGTTGCATTTTACAAAATACAAGCTCATTTTGCATCCTTTTAGTCCATGATTCCTTGCTCTCATCGATAAAGAATTCTTTGTCAAGTTTTGGAAATAGCCCTGACAGTATGTTAATATAGATAGGATGAAAAATGTAGTGATGACTCTGTTTATGAGTGTTAATGATCTGTATATAATCTCATCCTTTATTTTATATTATTTTGTTCTTATGTAAAATAGTAGTATTTAAAGTCTTATTATCCTTTTAGGAAAATTCAACAAAAAATAGCCATTTTCCCATTACAAGTGTTAGGTTATATTTTTTAATGAGGAATGTTGCTTAAATTTAAATGAAGGATACTAAAAAATGGTAAAAACATTGCTAAATAGTTAAAATTGGCGTCATTGGATGAAAATGAATTTTAAATGAAAATGTAAAGTAGAAAGTTAAAAAAAATACATTTAAATGTTTTATAAATGGTAAAAGCACTCCAGGGCACAGAAAAGTTACTAATACATTAACCAGTAGTTGAAAACATTAACTGAAATCTGAAGAGAAAAATATAAAATTCATGAAAACATTGTGAAATGAGCAGAGCATGCATAATTGGTGGGAAATGAATTATAAATTTAAAAACTTATCTAAAAAGTAAACATAAATGTTCAAAGATTCAAAAAACACAGTAAAAAAACTTTTGAAAAAATTATAACAGTTGAAAACAAGCTTAGAACTGTAAACAAAATTCCAAGAACACTCTAAAGTGCATAAAATTTACCAGACATGAAAAATCCCTGAGGAAACACAGCCATTTAAAACGCATTGGTTGTTTTGAACACCTGGGGTGGGGAGTTTTATTCTTTCCATGGACACGAATGCACCTTCCTCTCTTCTCTCTAACCCATGATCTTTAATAGAGTGCTTCTGTGTAACTCATCTGAACCTTCATCTTTCAGGCAGACTCATCTAAATTTCAGGGGTCTGGTATATGAAGTCAGGTTGGAATTACCCCTCCCACTTTTGTTCCCAGAAGTCTACTATTTTTTTCATTTTAAGTACTTAAACTCCATTTCAAGGTTGTTTTGATAACATTATCGTGTCCTTCTAATCTAACTAGCTGACGGTTTTGTGCATGTGGGTGAAATGCATGGATCTAGAATTAGAACCTTATCTCTGCTCTCAGACATATTTCCATGTGACTAGTTAATTTTAATCCCAAAAGTCTTCTTTGTGTTTGACTAACTCCAGGCTTTTTGCCCCAATCTATTTTCTCCTCAAGGAATCTCTTAAGCTTCCTCATATCTTTTTGAATAATACCTTACGTGTAGACTGAGAATCATAGAGAGGAAGTCCTGGTGATTTTTATCTGATAACTGACCATATCCATTTGCAAACCATGATGTGTCTTACTACCTCCCAACAGCATGTGACTTTTGTCACTCACAATGATAAAACTACTTTTTGAAAAATTGTAGCTGTGTTTACTGTGTTTACTATGATATCCGAATATGATAATGTAAATATTTTAAAAAGAAAACTTTTTAAAGTTACTGATTTAAGGTATATGGATTAAAATAAAGGAAATTGAGAGAGTTGATAATGATAAACTTCTGGCTCAAACAATTTAGAAACATAAAATTCAGTGAATAATGTCCCAAAAAACCTGTTTTGATTCACATTGTCTCTTATGATGATAATGGAACCAGGAACTTATTAAAGAACTCACAAGATTTCTTATTGTTAATATTTTTGTGTAAATCTTATTGGAATAGGTATTGAGGAACATTATTAGAGGATGTGTAGGGGAGAGAAAGAACAATTCGTCATCCTTCCTTAAGAAGGAGAATTCATAAATAGAGCCTAATCTGCCTGGAAGGGAAAATGGAACTTACTGATGCTGAATGACAATTACATTCTACTCTTTGGTTTAAGTAATTCATGAGTCAACATCATTCTGCTAATCAGGTTATTAAAATAAGTAACAAAGGAATGAAAAATTAGGTCTTTGATTTGTCAAACATAATGCCAACCTGGTTATTATGAGCCTTAAAATAGACGTCGCCTTTCTAGCAATCATTGTAGATATTGTATAAGCTGGGTTATAACAATTCTTGGGCACTAATTTTTCAGGATTTTTGAAAAAGTATTTAAATAAATATTAATAAACAGACATGGGTGGTTAGGTTAAATGCCCCACCCAAGCCTTTTCAACATAATCAAATCTCTTACAAAGCAAGTAAGATTAAATAGTGATTTATTAAATAAGCACGATGTAAATTCAATTAGGTAACTCCTCTTTGTTTTATAGAGTATTGTTTCTAGAACCTGGAAAATGGTGTAGAGAATATGTTGATAGCTGCTGTTTTTAATGCTATCTACCTTGTTCCTACTTTCTTCCAGTGATAACCACAGTTCTAAATACATTTTTTGAGTGAATGCATAACAATAAAGACTGTTAAATAAATTGCAAGTATAATATACTTAGGTGTCTAACATGACAAGTTCGATTTTACCTGGCAAGGAGGGAATGTATTAATTACTTGAAAACTACAGTTAATGAAATATATTTTAAATGTATAATATTGCATACCTATTTCCTTACAGATTTAAAATGATCTTGGTTGGCACAATTTTATTATTAATGAAATTAGAAATTCAAACAATTCATGGTTTCTTTGCACTGTAGATATCACAAAAGGAAAAAACTATATATTAATATTTAAATAAAAGAGCTAGATGAAGTATATATTGTATGTCATTCTTAAGAAAAAGGTTCAATCAGCAATTAGATGGTTATCTTGGAAGAGTTACAGAATTTTTTTGGAGACTTATCATGGAGTGAATACTAGTTTGGGTACAAATTTTTCACTTTCCTGATACCAGTACACAAAGGGTATACGACTTTGTCATAAAATTCAGATCACTTACTTTTGTCAATCTGGATAGGTAAGGTTATGCTGCAGTGAGAAATAACACATACATTTCAGTGGTTTCAGATAACAAGATTTATTTCTCATGAGCGTTACATGTCTTTTGCAGATTCGGTGAGTACTCTGCTGTCCTTCATTTGCAACATGGGCCAGAACATTGCTGGTCTCTTTGGCAGAGAGAAAGAGAACATGGTGAATTGAGCACTGGTTCTGCTTTATATTTTCTATTTATTTCTTGAGGATTTTCTATTTTAAAATTTGTTTCAAAAATGTTCATGATTTTGCATTCAAGCACTCTAATAAAAAAGCACCTTAAAGTCTTTGTGAGGTATTCCCAACATCAGTTTCATCTTGGCCTTGACATCTGCTGATTATCTTTTTCCGTATGAGTTTTTGAGGATCTTTGCATGCTGAATAATTTTGGATTACATGCTGGACATTTTGAATATTACATTATGAAACTTGGGCCTTGTTTAAATCCAACAGAGAATGTTAACACTTTTTAATGTTATAAAAATTATTGGGTTCAGGCCATAAGTTCTATTTGCCTTCTGTAGGCTGTGCTTCCAATGTCAGTTCAGTTTTCAAAGCCTTTTTGCTGCTGTTCAGATATCTCCAGGTTGTGCCCCACCCAATAGGCAGTCTGTGACTCAGTGGTAATTTATCTATTAGTTCAGTTCACAAAGTCTTTGGTATGCTAATTAGTATCAGGTCCATCCATGTGTGTGAGGCTCTGAGATGAGCCCTGGAGTTTATAAAAAGCTTTATTTGGTTGCTTTCATGAACTCCTCCCTCTCTGCTATCTCCCAGCATTTCTGGCACCCTGGGTCTCCCGTTTCAGGATTCTACCCCAATCGTGGGGCTCTAGTTGCCTTGCTTTGCTTAATACTTCTGTGTTTGGGCTACTCTGGGCCCAAGTCATGAAAGGACAGAGAAGGAATAAAAAGCAATGGGGTGGCCCTTGCTTTTTGCATCTCAGTCCTCCACTTGGAGAGGAAGGGCCCCTCTCTCAGAGATTTCACTCCTGGTAGCTGCTGTCACTGGCCACTGCCACCACCACAGTGGGATGGCCAGGGTGGGGAGGGGGTGGATGTGGAGTATAAAAGAATGGACAAAAAAAGAGCCAGGAATAAAGGAAGGGATGCCGTGTTCTTTCTGACTGTTTAAAGTTCCCCTTTTTACTCCTTAGGCCAGCACTAGAGGGCTGCTCCATACTTTATTGACCAGAGGAAGTCAAATGGCCATGCCTTTCCCCAAGGAGGAAGGGACATGCAATACCGTTAATACTATCTGCCCCAAAGGAGAGTCAGAAGTATCTGGTAAATAGCACCCACGACTACTAGTGCAATAGAGTTCAGAGCTCAAGGATGTGGCTTCACCATGAACCAAGCCCAAGCATCAGTTGATTATACCTAAGATAGAGAAATTATAGTTATCTTGAAGGTGTAAGTTTGGATTTCTATACCACTAAAATCTGTAAGTATCTTTGTGGGATTGTCTATATTCAAATCTACTTAAAAGAAGAAAGAGTGATGATATACTCCACTCATATAATTTTGAACCCATACATAGCTACAAGGTAAGATACAAGAATATGTTTTAAAAAATTCCAAAGGTAGTATTCGTAAGGAAAAAAATCTATATGATTGAATATTAATTAACCAGAAATAGAACTGACATGACAAAATAGAATATAGTAGAAAAAACATTGAATATGGAATCATATAGATTTATTGACCCTCAAGGAGTTTACATATATACATATATATATACACTATATATTAGTATAAGTTGCTAGTATGAGACTATTATCTTCTTTCATCTCTTCTTGTCTCTCTTGGAGAATAAAAATCTGTGTTGTGGAAAGAAGTAAATGTTAATTTTTTTATACTGAAACACTTTATGGCATTACACCTTTGATCCTGTAGGTAAGTCTATGTTCTTCCAGTTTTCTGTTTATACCTCAGAATGTGGTAAACTTCATCACAATCACCTTCTATACTTTTTAAAAAATTTTTTTGTAATCTGTTGGGTCATCTAAATTTGAAACCATAAGCATGATCAGTGCCAAAATATTAACAGCAAGCTATCTGTTCCTTCTCCATAGCGAGTATGGACAAACTCCCAGGAAAGAAGGATGGAAAGAGAAAGAGAGAGGAAGGGGAGGGGACGTGGTGATTGACACATATGAGTTGTTTTCCCTCTTGGATTATTTCCTTCCTACCCAGTTGTCCTGGGTATCCATGGGGGATTGTTTCCAGGACATCCCATGGATACCAAAATCCACAGATGCTCCAGTTGCTTACATAAAATGGCATAGTAGTCACACATAACCGCACACATCTTCTCATATACTTTAAATCATCTCTGGATTACTTATAGTACCTAATGCAATGTAAATGCTATATAAATCGCTGCAATACTGTATTATTCAGGGAATAATGACAAGAAAAAATGTCCATACATGTTCAGTACAGATCCAATTTTTTTCCTGAATATTTTTGTTCTGTGATTGGTTGAATCCACAGATGTGGAACCCACAGATACAAAAGGCCGACTGTTCTTTGTACTGTGTTGATAATATTTAGCCACTGGAGGTATAAGTAATGTCATCACTGCAAATGGCCTGGCTAAGATATAGGGGGCACAAAAATGAATATGACGGTTCTTGTTCTCAGGAGACTTATGATCTAGTGAAGGATGTTAACCCATAAAGAGAGAATTTAATATAATATAATACATGCTAAAATAAAGGCTTGTGGAGGATAATATATAATGTTATAATTGCTAGGGCCTAGGACACTGTCATATGTGAAGAGTTTTATGTACTTTATCTTAACTAACTCAATGAATAAGAAAGAAAATACTTTCATATTCACTTTAAAGATGAGGATTCTGAAGATCAGAAGAATAAATGACTGATCCATAGATTTAAACTAGGTCTTCCAACTTAAAACTCTCTTATTTTTGTATGGCACTATGCTACTTTAGTGTATATAACCATTTATAATCCCTCGACTCTTAACATTTAGTCATATTGATCAATATTAGAGTCTCATTAAAACTGATTCCAAAAACTTTCAAATGAGTCTTGGGGGACAGCTTATCCGTGATGGTTCACATCTATCCCACTAAGATTTATTAATTTTCCTCTATAGTAAGTTTTTTCTCATAAAAGCAGAAATTCTATTTTATTTGACTTTGCACATAGCATTCAGTTTCAAAGTTCCACACCACTAGGAAATCATTTAGAAAAAGCAAGCTATTATATGATCTCTCAACAGCCCAGAGCAGGTGCAGGGCAAGGACTCGGGCAGGCTCCGATCTAGTTTCCAAGTAATACAGAAGGAAATATGGAATTCAGCAAGAAATTCTCAGTGAACTGATAGTAACATGACTCACAACAAGAAAATCATTCGATAAAATATGCTGAATGGGAAATGATTCAGTGAAAATATTATTCAGAACAAGCAATTACTGAGTGAAGGTATTACCCACAGCAGACAATTACTCAGTGAAAATATTACAGGGAGCGGCAAATATTCAATCAACCATTTGACAAGGAGAGCAATTATTCAATAAACAATCATATAATTGTACCCAGTGGAACACGCTTGCCATACAGCATACAAATCATTTACAGACACTCAGGATGAGGTTCTGAATGTTGAAAATGCAGATAATTTATGGTTCTCATTTGTCATTGTTGAGATAATTTCATTTTAGTTTTACTTTCAAGTAAACAGCATTAAAATGTGTACAACCATTCTAAAAATCAATTTTTCAAATAATCCTATTTCAGATTTTTTCCTTCCCCTCTCATATTGTTCTTTCTCCCTTTTTTCCTTATTTCCTCCTTCTCTGACTGCTTCTCCTTCTGTCTCACTATTTACTTCTTTTCCATAAAATGTCTTAAAGGGTAAGATTGAATATTAAAAAGCCCATGTTTATTATTAAATCTCCTCTCTTTAAATTACTCATGAATATGTTTTCTGAGAAGAACACATCACCAGCAGCTATTTATCACCCCTTGGTGGATTACAGGTATAATTGGTGATGCTGGACCCAGTCAGAATGCAATGACAGCTTCAAGCAGTGTAGGGGCTAAATGGTGACAGTGAAGGAATCAATAAATGCGTGCTTCCGCCAGCAACACTCAATCACGGTGCACCAGCTGCCAGTCAGTGCGCTGGGAGATACACATGACAATGACTGTCCTTAAGGAGCGTGTGGACTAGCGGTAGAGACTCACCCACAAACGAAACATGTCGGCATGATGTGCTAGTTGCCAGGAGAGGCATGCATAGGGGTAGAGAAACAAAGGTGAGTTCAAGAGAAGCTACCTTGAGGTGTGGAGCCTGAGCTACGTGTGGAAGAAACGCAGACATTTAGCCAGGTAAGGAAAGGTGGGAAGGGAGTCACAGGTGATGCATGAGAACAGATTTGGAGGCACGAACCACGTGATGAGTGTGAGGGCTACGAATAGTTCTGTGCTGCAGCATGTGACATGCCTCCAGGAATCCCGCGACAGTCTAGGAACTGCCGTATTTTCTTAGGACCAATAAGGATGCTCTCATCAAATTTGCTTGATTATACAAAAAGAGGGTTCTGGCGGGCATGGGCTGTTTTGCCATCTGGTCTCTGCAATGCGTCTCCAGCTCCCTGCTGGGATCGACTCTCCCTCAGGCTCATCCATGGGATTTGAGTGCACTGACTCGCATCCCCAGGTGCGGGGCTTAGACAGTCAAGTTTTCCCACTCTTTCGTGGTCTCAGTGAATTTTCCCCCCTGGGAAGCGCATAATCCCATTAGAGGCCATGGGGGCTATTTTCTGAGGCTCTGAGGCAAAAAGGCTTTTGTTCATCTTCCAGATCAGGTGGGTAATGAAGTGGGGATGGAAGTGCTGAGTGTCTTCCCACAACGGGGTGACCAGGTGACAAGGAAGTCTACACCGTGTTTCCACACCAAGTCCGAGCATGTGGGTGTGTGGTATAGTTTAATGCCCTAGTTCAGCCACTAGGAATCCATCTCTCTGCCCCCTCAGCTTTCTAGACTATACCAGACACTATGTTTCCTTTTTTCTGCCTAATCCCCCATTGGATTTTATGTCCTTTAATATTTTGATACCAGAAGAATTATTGTGACAAAGGCCACAAATTTTAAATAGTTTGTCTTGTGGCTGCTACATATTTATTTAGTTACGTAATAACTAAACTAAATAAAGGAATAAAGTCAACTGTCTTTCAATAATGGTAGTTCCTTATCTATGAATGGCTCTCTATAGTTACAAAGCCTATCTTGCTTAATATTCATAATAAATATTGAAGTAGACACTATGCCTTTTATGTTTAAGGAATTAAATATTATCAGGGTTATACCAAGCATGAGTGTTGTGGGCACAAACGCAAGCTTCCTGACTCCAACTTGAAAACTATTCCCAAGACTCTTTTACTTCTTTAACTAGTACCACTAGCACACTACAAAAACTCACTTTATATTTTACATATTTACATTTTTGTAGGATTGTTTTTTTCTTTTTTTTTTTTGTTTTTTTTGAGACGGAGTTTTACTCTGTTGCCTGGGCTAGAGTGCTGTGGCATCAGCCTAGCTCATAGCAATTTCAAACTCCTGGGCTCAAGCAATCCTTCTGCCTCAGCCTCCCGAGTAGCTGGGACTACAGGCATGTGCCACCACGCCTGGCTAATTTTTTTTATTTTTAGTCATCTGGCTAAGTTTTTCTATTTTTTTTTAGTAGAGATGGGGGAGGGGGTCTCATTCTTGCTCAGGCTGGTCTTGAACTCCTGACCTTAAAGTGATCCTCCCGCCTCGGCCTCCCAACCAGCTAGGATTACAGGCTTTAGCCACCACACCTGGCTTGTTTCACACATTTTTGTAGGTTTTTAGAGATGATTAAAGGTGGGTGAAAGGAGGGTGTACTTTTAGGCTTCTTATTTATAACTGTGAAATTTAGAAATTGATGGAGTAGAATGATCGGTAAGAGACAACTGCTTTAAAATGCACTCCCCCACTTTTTTTCAGACAAGGTCTTACTCTCGCTTGCCTGAGCTAGAGTGCAGTGGCATCATCATAGCTCACTGCAACCTCAACCTCCTGGGGTTGAGCAATCCTTCTGCCTCAGCCTCTCAAGCAGCTGGAACTACAAGCACACACCACCATTCCCACCTAATTTTTCTATTTTTTGTAGAGACGGGATCTTGCTCTTGCTCAGGCTGATCTCAAACTCCTGGCCTCAAACGATCCTTTCACCTCCCAAAGTGCTAGGATTATAGGCTTGAGCCACTGTGCCTGATGCCCATGTTTTCTTTAAAGTAAAAATCTCAAAAATTGTCATTTTAAAAGTGACTCTGGCCAAACTTAAATAAAACATAACTTACTAGAAATAGGAATTTCCATTAGTAAATTTCCGATTTACTTTTTCTTTTCGTGTCTTCAAATGTATCATAGCCCTTTATGTTATCATGGTCAGGATAAATTTTTCCATTGCAGTATTTGATTTTTAATTCCCCAGATATTCTCGATACAGTTCAGTTCCTCAGGGAATCATCACCCTCATGAGTGCCTTTCTGCCACTCACAGATTCAGCCTCTCCCAGGAAGCGCTGGAGTCATGGCAGAGCTAGACGAGTCTGGCCAGGAAACCTCCTCCCCAGACTCTGGGTCTGTTTCTGTTTAATTTGAAACCCTGGAGAAATGGTGCATGAGACTTTGCAGTTAAAAACTAAATATTTCCCTTTTGAATAAAAGGACAGTTGCTACACATTACTCTGTCTTATTTAATCATACCCTTAGGGAGTAGAGAGAGGTTCCTTGAAGGGTCGCTCCTGTCTTATGTCAGGAAATTAATGGGAGAATAAAATATCCTGCAGACATGAAATAAGAAGGACCTCTTTTCTCATTTGAACTTGATCTAAATGTATCCAATTCCAATAGAAAATAGTTAAGTTGAACATTAATAGTACCCCCTATGAAATTTTTGATAGTATTTATTCACACTTTGCGATGCCACTTAATTACCTATTTTATGTGTCCTCTATCCTTCCAATAAATTATGACCTTGTCAAAAGCATATATAATGCTTTTAAAAATCTTATTATTTTATAGCTCCCTCCTAGATACGTAGAATAATCCACTACATTCTTAGATGCTCAGTATATGTCTGTGACTACCGTGGAAGTAGATCTGCACAATATTGGTCCACTGCATTTGCAGTTTGTTTTAAAGAGAGGAAATAGGAATCCGGTTTTAGTGAGATGATGGTGAAATGGGTAAACTGATACAGCTAATGAAAATCTGACATGATATGAACATGTTGGAGAGCAATGTAGCTATATCTTTCAGAGCCCATAAAAATATTTACGCTTTTGCCCATACTACTATTTAAATAAAAATTTTATTCTAAGGAAATAATTTCTCAACCCTGCCAGCCTTGATTTTGGCTCAGTGATACTGATTTTGGACCTCTGGTCTCAAGAACCACAAAAGATAAAATTTCTGTTGTTCTAAGCTACTGAGTTCATGGTAATTTGTTACAGCAGCCAAGGGAAACTAGTGTAAGAAACTATCGCTGTTATTCAAGAAAGATGATGGTAGTCTAGACTAGGATGATAAAAATGAAGATGGTAAGAAGAATTGCATTTTAAACGGGTTTTAAGTGGAGGACAAGTAGGATTTTAAGTCAGATCAGAAGTGAGATAAGAGTCTGGCTGCCTCCAAAATTTTTGCCTAAATAACTGAAATGATTTTGCATCAGCTGAGATTTAAAAAAAGTTGCATGTGAAGGTTTTTCAAGGGGCATCCGGGAATTCTGTTTGGGACATTCTGGGTTTGAGATTTTTTTTCCAGATATCTAAATGGAGATTTGATTGGGTAGTTGAATATAAAACTGTGAAGTTTGGGAGACAGATCTTTGACTGGTGATCCAAATTTGGGAGTTACTGGTACATACGTGGCATTAAAAGCCATGAGATGAGATGAAATCATGAAGGAAGTAAATATAAATAGAGAAGAGAAGGAAACTAACGACTGACCCTTTGGGAATCCTACATAATATGTTTTAAGAGGAGCTTTGTGTATGAACATAACCATTGCAACAATATTTATACAAATTTGTGGGTAATATTAATATCCAACAATAGGGAACTTCTTATGTCAATGGAGATATTCATTCATTGAAAACAATGATTATAATGACAGTGGACATAATTATGCTAAATTACTAAGTAAATGAAATTGGAACTTGAAATAAATACATATTATAAAGTAAGGACAAACATGGAAATGTATTATACAAAATTAAAATAATTGTGTTAATTTTTGGCTTCTTGTACTAAGCAGCTTTCAACTTATTATTCTGTAATGTACAAGATTCCCAATGAGATAGCATTGAATCATATCATGATTGGTTGTTTAGAAATAACACAATGGAAAACACATTGAAAATAATTAAGTGAAATATTTTAAACCATAGTCATTTTAAAAACATTTTAAAACACGGTAAGTATAACACAATTATTTATTCTCAATACCCATGATTTTTATAGAAGAAGCAATTGAGAGGATGATAGGTCAACTACCTAGTGGACACTTGGAACTAGAACTACTCTTTGGACTGCTGCCACAGGGATTCGGCCTGCGAGACAGACTTGAAAGAGCTACTTGTTTATGCTATTTTGATGGTAGACATGAATGCCGAATGAGACTGATAGAATAGGCTACTCTTGCCTTGTGCGTATATCATTTGGTTGCAGAATAGCACTTGGCCCTGACAAGCACCTCTTTCAGTTCTTCAGGTTCTCACCAGAATAAAAATGGACAGAAAAACTTCAGTCATTGAAGTCGTGATGGAAAGGAAAATCTTTGCTGTTCTGCTTTTAGTGGGTGACTCATTCTCAGTTACCTTGAAGAATGACAGTACCTTACCTTTACTAATCGATTTTTAAAATGATTAGTAGCAATAAAGAAAGTAAGATCTTTTTAAAAATTTTTCAGTACAAGTCAATGTCTACTTGAACCCTATTTTCTTCCTTATTCTTTTTTTAGAGTTTGTACTTTTTCTACACACAGAACATTTACAAAATTTATAGTTTTTCAATATGAAAACACAAAATTATGTTACAGACATTGGGAAATTATGCTAACAGAGAAAATGGAATTATCTTTATTAAGATTAAGTAAAATGCTAAAAGTCTGCCTCAAAAGGATCAAAGTTCAGCTTTCTTGACATTTATGTCAGTTTTATACAGATTATTTTTAAAAAGTTGGAATGCTTTTGTTAAAAAATTCTCTAAACTGCTTTTTTGTTTCTGTGCTCTTCATGCCGAGACTCTTATAACTTAATAAAAGCCATCTTCTTTGTAGAAAGAGGAAAAGGAAAGCAATATATAAATGTGAGCATTGAACAAAAAATGTAAATCTATTAGATATGGATTTATTAATGAAGATTTTCAAGAATGACAATCAGATATTCAAGAAAGATGATCCACTTATTTCTGATTTCTAAGCAATATGAATTTAGGCTGTGATAGTTATGAACCTGCTCCTATCATATCAGCCACATGGTAGAAATTTGATACTATATGGGGACATTTTTGGTGTTTTAAATTTTTATAGTATTAGGATACCCGTAAAAGAGAGAAAAAAGGAGCTACTCAACTGCTTATATACTGTAATGCAAAACTATCGCTTTGCTGATTTTTCACTGATATAATTTCATTAAAAGCATTTTTAAAATACTATTGCTTGAATTTTACTTTTTCTACAAGCTGATTTGTAATATGTGGACATAATCTTGAATTGTCTTGAAAAAGTATTTGGAACAAAAATGTTTAGCATCCAAAAAGAAGAAAATTACGTTAACTTTAGGAAAAACATATCCATGATTCATGACTTCTTTTACTGCTATAAAGCATCATCCAGGATCTCAGGAGACTTCCGTAAGTTTGAAAAGCAATGATGGGACAATTCTGCAATTTGAAAAGTAGTTATTTAGTATTTCCATTACTGGCTCTGATGGAGCTGTTTGTGGAAGTCCTGCTAATTCTTTTACTCTTTAAATTCTTTAAATATAAAGTTTCCAGTTTCATATGAAATGTTTTAACCAAAAACCTGCATTGACATTTCAGATAAACTCTTTCAAATCGTATATGTTTAAGGTGTAGAGCCTGATGTTTTGGTATATACATATACATAATTAAATGCTTTCTTGAGTCAACCAAATTAACATGTCCAACATCTCACTTAGTTACCTTTTGTGTATGTGTGTATGTCTGGTAAGAGCACCTAAAATCTACTCTTTTAGTACATTTCCAGTATAAAATACAATATTATCAACTATAGTCCTCATATTCAGATAAACTTTATTTTAAAAACACATGACAACATTTAATTTCATCTTTATAACTACTCTATCTGCTAGATACCATTATCCCAGTTTTACAGATGGAAAACTTGAGGCCTAAGGAGATTAACTTGCTCAAGTTTGAAAGGAATAACTTTCTGGCTCACACATTTCAGTCTAAGACTGTCTGCTTTCTTCATTTTGAGGGAGTTTTCAAATTAGACTATAAATCCTACTGTCTCTTTGTGCTGATAAGCCAAAACATTTGAGTTTTTTTTTTTTTGAGACAAAGTCTCACTGTGTTACCTGGGCTAAAGTGCCATGGCGTCAGCCTAGCTCACAGCAACCTCAGACTCCTGGGCTCAAGCAATCCTACTGCCTCAGCCTCCCAAGTAGCTGGGACTACGGGCATGCGCCACCATGCCCAGCTAATTTTTTCTATATATTTTTAATTGTCCGATTAATTTCTTTCTATTTTTAGTAGAGACGGGGTCTCGCTCTTGCTCAGGCTGGTTTTGAACTCCTGAGCTCAAAGGATCTTCCGCCTTGGCCTTCCAGAGTGCTAGGATTACAGGCGTGAGCCACTGTGCTCGGCC
>CAUYSK010067078.1:0-21874 GCA_963575035.1 Avahi laniger
GGTAAGATACTTCTGGATAGAAGGATAACTAAAGCTGTTCTCTTTGTAACTCTATAAGCTCATTGAACTTCATCAGTCCAATGTTTCTTGGCCGTTAGTCTATCTTCTTTTGGAAAGTTTCTGTTCATGTCCTTTGCCCACTTTTTAATGGGGTTATTTGTTTTTTTCTTGCTGATTTTCCTGAGTTCTATATAGATTCTGGTTATCAGCCCTTTATCAGATGTATAGCATGCAAATGTTTTCTCCCATTCTGTAAGGTTGTCTGTTCACTCTAGTGATAGTTTCTTTGGCTGTGTAGAAGCTTTTTAATTTGATCAGAGCCCATTTATTTATTTTTGTTTATGATGTGATTGCTTTTGGGATCTTCTTCATAAATTCTTTGCCTAGGCCAATGTCTATAAGAGTTTTTCCAACATTTTCTTCCAGAATTCTTATGGTTTCATGCCTTAGGTTTAAGGCTGTTATCCATCGTGAGATGATTTTTGTGAGTGGTGAAAGTGCGGATCCTGTTTCAGTCTTCTACATGTGGCTACCCAATTTTCCCAGCACCATTTATTGACTATGGAGTCTTTTCCCCAGGGTATGTTTTTGTCTGCTTTGTCAAAGGTCAGATGGCTATATGAGGATGGTTTTATATCTGGGTTCTCAGTTCAGTTCCATTGGTCTATGCCTCTGTTCTTTAGCCAGTACTATGTTGTCTTTGTTACTATAGCCTTGTAGTATAGCTTGAAGTCTTATAAATTGATGCTTCCCAATTCGTTCTTTTTGCTTATGGATGCTTTAGCTATATGGGGTTTTCTTTGGTTCCATATGAAGCATAAAATTATTTTTTCTAGAACTGCGAAAAATGATGTTGGTATTTTAATAGGGGTTGCATTGAATCTGTAGATCACTTTGAGTAGTATAGACATTTAAACAATGTTAATTCTGCCAATCCATGAGTATGGTATGGTTTTTCATCTGTTTATGTCCTCTGCTATTTCCTTCCTCTGTTTGGTAGTTCTCTCTGTAGAGGTCTTTCACCTCCTTAGTTAAGTATATTCCTAGATATTTTATTTTCATTGTTGCTATTGTGAAAGATATTGAGTCTTTGATTTTGTTCTCAATTTGACTATTGTTGGCATATATGAATGGTATCAATTTGTGTACATTGATTTTGCAACCTGAGACTTTGATAAACTTATTTATCAATTCCAGTAGTCTCTTGGCAGAATATTTGGGGTTTTCTAGATATGAGATCATATCATCAACAAAGAACAATAATTTGACCTCTTCTGCCCCCATTTGGATGTCCTGATTTCCTTCTCTTGTCTAATTGCTTTGTCTAAGACTTCCAGCACTATGTTAAATAGAAGTGGTGATATAGGACAACCTTGTCTGCTTCCAGTTCTAAGCAGGAATGCTTTCAATTTTTCCCCATTCAGAATGATGTTGGCTTGAGTTTGTCATATGTGGGCTTTTATCATTTTGAGGTAAGTCCTTCCTATGCCTATTTTGTTAAGTGTTCTTATCATGAAAGGGTGCTGAATTTTGTCAAATGCTTTTTCTGTGTCTATTGAGAGGATCATATCGTCTTTGTTTTTACTTCTGTTTATGTGGTAAATTACATTTATAGATTTGCATATGTTGAACCATCCCTGCATCATTGTGATGAAGCCCACTTGGTCATGATGAATTATTTTTTTGAGGAGCAGCTGAATTCAATTTGCTAGGATTTTATTGAGAATTTTTTCATCCATATTCATAAGGGATATTCATCTGTGGTTTTCTTTTTTTGTTGAGGCCTCTCCTGGCTTTGGTATCAGGGTGATATAATCATTAGGGAAATGAAAATCAAAACCACAATGAGATATCACTTAACTCCAGTGAGAATGGCTTTTATCAAAAAGTCCCAAAACAACAGATGTTGGCATGGATGTGGAGAGACAGGAACATTCATACACTACTGGTGCAAACTAGTACAACCTCTGTGAAAAGTAATACGGCAATACCTCAAAGTACTAAAAGTAGAGTTACCATTTGATCCAGCAATCCCACTATTGGATATCTACCCAAGGAAAACAAAGACATTCTATAAAAAAGACATTTGCACATAAATGTTTATAGCAGCACAATTCACAATTGCAAAGATGAGGAAACAACCCAAGTGCCCATCGATACATAAGTGGATTAACAAAATGTGGTATATGTATACCATGGAGTACTAGTCAGTCATAAAAAAATCATGAACTACCTATTGTATTATCCTGGATGGAACTGGAGCCCATTCTTCTAAGTGAAGTATCACAAGAATGGAAAAACAAACCCCACATATACTCACCATTAAATCGGTACTAATTAATCAACACTAATGTACACATACGGGAAGTAACATTCATAGGGTGTCGGGCAGGTGCTGGGAGTTTGAAGGGATGGGTAAATCCATCCCTAACGGATGCAGTACATGCAGCCTGGGGGATGGGCATGCTTGTCAGTTGGTGCAAAGGCAATTTATGTAACCAAAGCATTTGTACTCCTGTAATACTTTGAGATGAAGAAAGAAGAAGAAGAAGGAGGAGGAGGAGGAGAAAGCAACAGCAGCAGCAGCAACAGCAGCAATTCCTGGCATATCACATACATACATACATACATGCATACATGCATACATACATACCTTCATCAGTTCTCAAAATAGTAATAAATTCTGCCTGGGTGAGAGTATTCCTTAATTCAATAACTTCAACTGAAGGCTACATTTTTTCTTCTGTACAGGTCTTGTTTGTCAAACTATACTTATAAAGACAATTAGGCATCTTATTTTTATTTACTCTAATTAAGTATATTGTACATATTTATTCTGTTTCCAGGACTTTAGAAATCATTTTAGTAATTAAGGACTCCTATTGAGCATAATTAAACAATATTTGAGGTAAATTTGTCAATACTCAATATAGGACAAAGACACAATTCATTTTTTAAGATTTTTAGGAAGCAAGAACTAGTAGCTGGACATTAGTAAATGTCATTCCTGACACTAAGGCTTTCAGGGCAAGGACCATGCCTATTTTTGCTTTATAATATCTTACAATATATTTAGATTCAATTTTTCTATTTGGTTAATACACTTGCAATATAGGTAGCCAATGTTCCTGCTGCAACAGCCAGAAAAGCTGGATATATTACAAATATAATATTTTGAAAGTGATAGAATGCTGTGGAAGCAGCAAAGACTAGATGAGCTGAAATTTCAGAAAGAGGAGAACCATTTCAAGGTGAGCTGATGATCAAAAGTGTTTGCCTATTTTGGGCTCAGGCTAATGACTGGATATGATCCAGTCAGAGAACTTCTGCTGGGGGAAAGAAAAACCAGGAAAGCTTTTAGTACTAGGGCTGGGGTAAAAAAAAAAAAAAAAATGGAAACTCAAAGAGACTCCTACTTTTCTCCATAGGACATGTACTGAATTTTGAGGTTCTGCAAAAGGATAGGGGACCAGGAGAGAAACTTCCAAAAGCCAGAGTGAAACTTCCAAGGTTGGTAGTACTTAGGAAATGTGTGGTCAAGCTTCTCCTCATGACATTTGACAAACATTGAGACCACATGGGGTGGGAGACAAGCAAAAATTCCTGAAGGAAATGAAAGAAGCTTCCATAGTCTTTCAGGCCTGAGGAGGCAAAGATCCCCCAGACTTTCACTCAAAAGCTCCAGAGGGCCATACCCTAAGAACAGGGGTGGATTAGAAGTGAGCTGAGTTTCACTGAAACTGCAACCCAGCCAGGGTCTGGCTCAGTTCCTGGTTGGACTGAGGGTGATAATCCCCTCACTTTAAACACCTGTTAGAAGAAAGGGCGGGTCTTCTCTTGTGGAAGATGACATTATCTAGAACCTCCATTATTTATTTAAACACAATATGCAGCATGAAAAGTAAAATTACCAGATATGCCTAGAAGCAAAATGATAATACTATTAATAAAGAAGCAGAAAAAGATAATAAAAGCAGACAGATGATCTAACTATAGGAATTAGCAAACATGGACTTTTAAAACTTTGTTAAATATGTTCAAGAAAAAAGAAGAAAAGATGAGAATAAAAGAATAAAAGGCAGAGAATTTTTCCAGAGTTCATCTTTGTTGGGTTGAATCTTTAAATCTACACTTCCCTGTTTTCTAGTATGGCTCTTTTGGGTTTTGATACCATGTTAAGATTCACCTTTCATTTTAATCCCTTTCCATATGCTTATACACATGTGAGTTCAAACCTTCATTAAACTAGGGATGTAATTCCCCATCATATCAGGTTTTGTGACATGAGTGTGTGTTTTGTTACTAAGTGCTTATGCAGGGCGGGGAAAGAAAAGGAAACACTGCTAATCTCTTTTGTTATGTGGAAAAAGTTAAATGGGAAAGTTCATTCACAGGAGATGACAAACCACCAACTAAAGAAGGTAGAACCTAAACAGTTGCAATGCCTAGTTGATATAGTTCAAAAGGACACCTTCTAACAAAGATCTTACATCTCCAGGACATTCTTGAACAAGCACATGAACACTTAGTTTTCTAAAAATCAGTTATCCAGCAAACTCTCCTATCTAGAAAATAGTCCAAAATGTTAAAAATCTCTGAGTAACTGAAATGGGAATTAGAAAATCCATATATAAAGCTGTGTTGGTCCTTAAGACTATTCACAAAACTGTGAGCTCTCTTACTTCCTAGAATGTGGAGGAATTGCAATACCCAATCTTTTTGAATTTGGATGTAATCACGTGACTTGCTTTAGCCAGTGAATTGTCAGAGTTCTATGCATGTATCATGAAAACATGTTAAGATGGTGCTTCCATAAGCCTTAAGACCAGAATGACTACCATGAATGGAATATCTCCGCTCCTGTGTTTTGGACATATGGCATGACTGAGAAATACACCTTTATTGTCTTTAGTCTTTGAGGGTTGAGAGATGTTAATTATTGTAGCATAGCCTGCATTATACTGATTGATACAATAGTCTTCACAAAAGTGAGCATGAAATGGTCACAGCCAGAGAAAAAATGTAAAATATAACTTCTTCCCATCAAAAAGAAGCCTTTTATGATGGGTTCAGCTAGAAAATTGTTCTTCCATGAAAAACCAAGAGCTGTTAGAGTGTTCATAGAAACAGAGAGTATGTAGGGCCACTCAAGTTGAATGACACCATTCCCAGAATTATGCCAGTTTGCAGTTGGAAGAAAGTACATTACAAGGTGGCAGTCCTTAAATTTTAGCATGTGAGAAATCTGTGCATTTGCTAGATCTTAGAAATGCAGGTAACAAAGGCTACAAGCTTAACTCTTACCTTTGAGCAATTATAAGTTCAGAGCCCCTGGTAAGAGTAATATGGGCCTGGTCAAAGGAAATGGCCTTTCCAAAAATAGAGGGGCATGGCTCAGCAGACAAAGGCAAATCTGGATAAGGAATAAAGAAGGGACTCCAGAGCAAACCCCAAATGCCTTGAGCCTCAAATAAAATCGAATGTCAATTCAAGAATTATACTACATACTATTTGTAAATTATGTAGATATTTATGATTTAGTCAACTGTGTAGGTTTGGACATTCCCAATCCTTTTACTGTGTTCAAACATCTCAAAAGTTTTTTCTAATCTCCAGTAATATTTTAGATGAATATTTATTTAGCAAATATTTATTGATCACTTCCCATTAGCAGCAACTGAATTAGAATGTTCAGACTGATTTCTAGAAGTAGGGAATATTTTGGTGCTCAGAGGATGCAGGTAAGTCAGAGTACTTCTTTGGTTGGAAAACATCCACAAAGAATTTAGGAAAATTCCCATGTTTCTAGATCACATCTGCGGATTCCAACTTTCTAGGGGTGGATTTCACAATACCTGCCACCGAAAGAAAAGCAAATGTGAATGTGGAAAGAGTGTTTACAACTTTTTTCAGATTCTCCCATGTTTCTATGATTCCAAAGGTTAAGAACCACATTCTTAGGATGTTGTCTTTATAAAGGTTATTCTTATCTGGCCATGTTACCTGTTATTTATTTACCAAAACTCATGTATATTTTCAAGAAGTAGTAGTAGGTAGCTTGGGGGTGAGGAAGAGATTGGGGGGTCATCAGATGCAGGTACTGAAGGTAGCAAGAAAGACGCAGCATGACATGATAGCACAGGAGGAGTAGGAGAAATTAAAAAGGACATCTAATAAAGTTAAGCCACTCTAGGCTGGCATATTTCAAAATAAGGGGCTCTACATACCCCAATACCCATCAAGGTATTTCTGTCTGCCAGTACAGAAGAGACATGAATGTTTATAAATATGGTAGAATTTCATCAACAAAACATGAGATTCTGTTTTGTATCCTCTTTCTATTGCACTTTTTGGAAAAAATTTCACCCCAAGATAGTACAAACAATAACAGTTTGGATGCTTAAAGGGATAAGCTTCAGTTATCAGGAATGTTTTTATACTTACACCACATTTTATTCTAAATCCCACTCTTGAGACAATAGGGATGCCTGAATTCAGAAGTTTGGTGAGCCAAAGATATTGATGTGACTAAAATAATATAGGTAAAAATAATATTTCACAAATTTTATGAAAATTTTTTCCTGTGTTTCAATAATTTCAATAAATTGAACAGCTCATGTTCAGTGTTCTTATTTGAAAATCAAGTCAACTCATCATTAAACACATTTGCAATTTATTTGTTAGCTATGATACCCTCTGTAATGTGCTTTTCCCTCCTTTGCCAGATTGAGTTATTCCAATGTGATTAGGGCCACATGGTCCTTTTCAGCCCTTTTCATAATTTTGTTCTTTATCATCCCAGTAAAGTGTTTTGTCATGGGAGGAAGAACATGGGGAGTGACTCAAGACTGGACAATGAAGTAAGGTGGAATCAAGCTTAGCTCAGTTTTCTTGTTCCTTAAATACAAATATGCTTCATTTTATCATGCTTTATTGAACTTTGCAGATACTGTGTTTTTTACAAATTGAAGGTTTGTGGCAACCCTGTGTCTACCAAGTCTATTGGTGCCATTTTTCCAACAGCATGTGATCACTTTGTGTCTCTGTGTCACATTTTGGTAATTCTCTCACTATTTCAAATGTTTTAATTACTATTGTATCTGTTATGGTGATCTGTGATCCATGATCTTGGATGTTACTATTGTAATTGTTTTGGGGTGTCACAAACTGCACCCATATAAGACAGTGAACTTAACAAATATTGTGTGTGGTGTGACTGCTCTACTGATCAGCCATCCTCTCTCCTTGGGTCTCCCTATTCCCCTGCACATTGAAATTAGGCCAATTTATAATCCTACAGCAGCCTTTCAATGTTCAAGTGAAAGGAAGAGTCACACACCTCTCACTTTAAATCAAAAACCAGAAATGATTAAGTTCAATGAGGAAGGCATGTCAGAAGCCAACATAGATCAAAAGCTAGGCCTCTTGTGCCAGAGTTAGCCAAATTGTAAATGCAAAGGAAAAGTTCTTGGAGGAAATTAAAAGTGCTACTCCAGTGAACACATGACTGATAAGAAAGCAAAACAGCCTTATTGCTAATATGGAGAAAGTTTTAGTGGCCTGGATAGAAGACCACACCAACCACAAAATTTCTTTAAGTAAAAACCTAATCCAGAGCAAGGTCTTAACTCTCCTTAATACCCTGAAGACTGACAGAGGTAAGGAAGTTGTAGAAAAAACGTTCAAAGGTAGCAGAGGTTGGTTCATGAGATTTAAGGAAAGAAGCCATAACATAAAAGGTAAAGCAATAAATGCTGATGTAGAAGCTGTAGCAAGTTTATCCAGATCTGACTAAGACAACTAATGAAGGAACTACGCTAAAGAACAGATTTTCAATGTAGACAAAATAGCTTACTATTGAAAGAAGATGCTATCTATAACCTTCCTAGCTAGAGATGAGAAGTCAATGCCTAACTTCAAAGCTTCAAATGAAACACTGATTCTCTTGTTAGGGACTAATGGAGCTAGTGACTTTAAGTTGAAGCCAATGTTCATTTACCATTCCAAAAATCCCAGATCCTTTAATGCTAAGTCTACTTAGCCTGTGCTGTGCTCTAGAAATGGAGCAACAAAGCCTGGATAGCAGCACATCTGTTTATGCCATGATTTACTGAGTATTTTTAGCCTGCTGTTGAGACTCACTTCTCAGAAAAAAGATTCCTTTCAAAATTTTACTGCTCATTGACAATGCACCTGGTCACCCAAGAGCTCTGATGGAGATATACACGGATATTAATATTGTTTCCATCCCTGCTAACACAACATCCATTCTGCAATTCATGGATCAAAGAGTAATTTTGACTTTCAAGTCTTATTATTTAAGAAATACATTTCATTAAGCCATAGCTGCCCTTAATAGTGATTCTTCTGATGGTTCTGGGAAAAGTAAATTGAAAACCTTTTGGAAAAGATTTGCCATTCTAGATGCCATTAAGAACATTTGTGATTCAAAATGTCAACATTAACAGAAGTTAATGGATGACTCATGGATGACTTTGTGGGGTTCAAGACTTTAGTGGAGGATGTAGTAGAAACAGCAAGAGAAAAGAATTAGAAGTGGATCCTGAAGGTGTGACTGAATTGCTGCAATCTCATAATGAAACTTTAACAGATGAGGAGTTGCATCTTACGGATGAGCAAAGAAAGTGGTTTCTTGAGACGAAATCTACTCTTGGCGAAGATGCCGTGAACATTGTTGAAATGACAACAAAGGATTTAGAATATTACTTAAACTTAGTTGACAAAGCAGTGGCAGGGTTTGAGAGAACTGACTCTAATTTTGAAAGACATTCTACTGTGGGTAGAATGCTATCAAACAGCATCCGATGCTGCAGAGAAATCTTTCATGAAAGGAAGAGCCAACCAGTGTGGCGAACTTCATTGTTTTCTTATTTTAAGAAATTACCACATCCACCCAACCTTCAGCAACCACCACCCTGATAGGTCAACAGCTGTCAACATCAAGGCAAAACCGTTCGCCAGCAAAAAATTTATGACTTGCTAACGGCTGAGATGATTGTTAGCAATTTTTAGCAATAATGTATTTTTAAATTAAGATATATACATTGTTTTTTAAAAAACATAATGTTATTACACACTTAATGGACTATAGTGTAGTGTAAACATAACTTTTATATGTACTGGGAAACCAAAAAAGTTGTGTGACTTATTTTATTGCAATATTTGCTTTATTATGGTGGTCTGGAACCAAATCAGCAATATCTCTGAGGTCCGCCTTTCTTAGTGCTTGCTGTCTCCAGTCTCCATTAAGAAGATTCCTTGATGTGCACCAACAATAAACAGAATATGTAGATTCTATTCCTGAAATTTACTGTGCTGGGGCAAGTCTCAGCTTCTGCATTGCGAATGCATCTGCTATAAAGTAGAATTATCTAATCGCAATTTCCCTCCTGTCACCAGGGATGTGGTAAAGATAAATGAGGTGATTATGCAGAATGTGCCAAAGCTCTTGAAAAGTGCTTTGTCAATCAGAGGGGACTTTTTTCCTCTTCTTTTTCTTGTCACCCCCATGCCTTCGCCCATTAGCACCCATTATTGTGCTCTGATGGATTGAAGCAGTGGCAAAACTGGGGTTGTCAGTGAGGTTTAGAAAAGAAATTAAGAAGCAATAGAATTAGATGGACCAATTTGGCCTATAGGAATCAGAAATTGGGGGCTTCTTTCTGAGGAAGGACATCACCTAACTGTGAGCTGGCTTCAACAGGCAATATTACAGCTGTATTTACCATTCTTTTCTCCACATCTGTCCCTCACCAGTCCCTTCCCCAGTGTCTCGGGAAGTGAGATTAGGCCTCTCTCTTTCACCTTTCAGGGCAAGAGACAGCCATGAGGAGCCGTGGGTGAATTCAGAGGCAGGGAGGTTTGAAGAGTTTGAGGCTACATCCACATGTGGAGCAGGCACGGTGTTAGCCAGCGTGCATTAGCCCACCTGTGGGAATCAGCAGCTTCCCATGATAGGCTGTGAAGTAAAAAGACATACAAATTTTTTCAAATACAACTCATGCATAGACTTGTGCATAGAACCCAAAATTATATTTTACAGTCGCTCTTATAGATATATTTAATATAAAGCTGTATTCCCAGAAAGTGGATGAATATCTACATTCATCAAGTTACAGTGAGGTGTGGATACTTAATGTATAATAGTTCCTAGCACATGAATGATGACCTGAACCTCTTCCCTTGCCAGCCTGCACGAGCAGTTGTTGTGTCTGATAGACTGGTGATGCATTAGGACATGCAGATAGGAACACATGGGTGGAATGAAACATCTGGAAAGTCAGTCAGTGTAGAATGCAATGCAGAAGACTCCCAACAGAGTCACCAAAGAGAAGGGAGGGCTTGGATTTTCGGGTACCTGCATGAAACCCCTGGGGAAACCAGAGCTCGGAGACCTGAGAATTCCAATGGGGCAATCCTCCTCAGAGGGTGTGATCATGTTTACTCCCAGAGAAGGATCAGTGCTTTCCAGTAATCCAGTCTTTCAATGCCTTTGAGATTAGTGAAGGATAAAAAGAGAATTGACTAGTTAAAATACCAAGGTAATACAGTGAACTCATTAGAATGTATTTGTACATTTAGGGGCTTAGAGAAGGAAAAAAAAGATTCAAATTCTGGCATCTCTAGGGAAAGCAGAAGTGAGAGACTTCACTATAAAGCCATAGGAGCAGACTCTTATTCCACAACAAAATTTGCAAATAATTTCGGATAAATTTCTGCCAAAAGTAACATTTAGCATTTCTGTCTAAATACTGGGACTATATCAGTGACTAGGCACTTCTTACTCTGAAACCCATGTATCTTTCGCTGCAACTATACACAGCAAAATATGTTTTTATGTGACTTACAGGATGGTGATTTCAGCCATCCCACAGGGGGCACCTGCTTTGAATTTAATGCCTTTCTCTTCTACACACATGGTATCTTGTTCCTTCTCATATCAGATTAGTACACATTAATAGATGAGGAAATTGAAGCTCAAATGATTTAAATGGTGTACTTAACATCCCATGTGAAAATGTGGCAGAGCCAATCTAGAAATCAAGATCCCCTATTCTGAAGTTTGTTTGTTACACAAGAACTGCTTCTATTGAATGCTCTTTAAAAGATTCGATATACTGTCATGCTCAGCATATATAGAAAGAAAAACAAAAAGCAGTGTTAAAAATTCATGTATATCAGAATTACAAATTTTGGAGTTATAGTTTCCTAGGGCATTTCTTCCAACCATGGGAAACAGAAAAAAAGAAAAAGAAGACGAATACATATATATATGTATATATATGTGCAATATATATATATTTGATATATATATAGGGGGAGAGAGAGAGAGAGAACAACATATTATTGGGATTCCTCCTCCCCATCTACCTAACAGATCATTAAGAAGATACAACTGAAAATGGGAGAGATTTTTAATTTCAGCTGTTCTTGGAACAACTTAACGTGCTTCACAGTTTGGCCCTCCTGTTCTTCCTCATTGTGTTGGTTGTGGTGATCCACTTATTCCTCCAAAGTCACTCTCAGCTCACATGAGCTATATGGCCAAGGAAAGGGGAAGAAAATACAGCTGCATGTATGAAATGCTCCATTGTTTTGTCACTGAGATTAAATATGAGAAGGCTACAAAAAGTTAGAATGATGACCTAGTAATACCCTCATTATTTTATAGTCTTTTTTTTTTTTTGGTAAAGCTAAATGGAAATGTAAATATTCTCCCATTTTCAGGTGAAAAAATAGAAATTTGTTGTTTATCTTAAATTCAAATTTACTTGGGCATCCTATATTTTTATTTGCAAAATTTGTCAGCCGTTACCCCTTCCACGTAGTGGCTCAGGACTCAGAGATGCTGCAGAAGATCACCCAGCAGGGGCTACCCATCCCAACGCAGCGGTCAGCAGATCAGCAGCAGTTCCTAGCACCTGACACAGACCTTCAGGTCACAGTGGCAGCTGCTTCACTTCCGCCTTCCTCCTTCCAAGTCTCCATTGATTCTTCTTATGGCCAACCCTTGCTCCCATAGAGGGAGGAAAATTATGGAAAAAGTGGTTATAGCTTACCTAAGTTGACACAATAAAACAGCAATGACACTGTTCAATAAAATATTCAAGCCTTACCAACAAAAACGTGCATCTTTCTATTTTCCAGAAAAGACTTTGGAATGGATAATAAATAACTTCTCCATTGAAATCATTTTTGCCACTTTTCTCTTTTTATATTTCTCTACAGAATATTAAAAGTTCTAAACTGTTGAAGTTATGAACTCCAGCCAATTCCTTTTATCAGTGGGGAAGCTGGCGCCCAGATAGGTTACCTGAGTTACCCAAGGACAGCATTACTAATGTATCAGAGCTAAGCTGATAATTCCAGTCCCCTTTCATCTCAGTCTTCTTTCCTCCCTGCCAGTTTACTTTTTCACTTCACTCAAGTCCATGTTCAGTTGTGTTTAAGGAAGTCTTTCCTAATTAATTCTGATCCTTGGCCACCGTCCTGTCCAAATTGCTTTAAACATTTAGGTATTATGGTTACATTATAAATTGTACACAAAACAGGTGTTAAACAACTCACTTTCATTATATAGCTTTGCTTTTTGAAAGCATCAATGATGTTCCTCTCAAACATCGAATCTATTTTACTACAAATACTTTGTAATAATGATTTCATTTTCCTTGGCAAAGGGGCATGCTAACAAAATTCTATACAGTAAGCAGAAAAATGAAACTTTGCTATTGGAAATTTTTCCAAGTTTAGGATGTAAATACTAAGGTTTTAATATTTTCCCTATGAATTAGGGTGACTGATAACCCTGTTGATACCGGGATTTTATTATGTTTCACTGCCCTATCTGTGGATAATAGGCTTATGTCTGTAGGTATTATTAGAATTATTATTCTAATATTATTATTAGAATAAATAAAAGTGTACATCTTCACTGGAACATTATTTTAGGGTAAATTAAAGGAATTCAAAGCATTAATAATATGGACAAATTATGCAGAAGTAACAGCCTTTATGTAAAATATAAAGGTCAGTCAAAATATCTGACAATTTAATGAGAATAAACAATTATTCTGTTGATTTGTTATAGTGGATGATGGAAAGATGGATTAACTAAAGCCAGTTTGTCTTTTGCTTTAGATGTAGTAGACATGAATTGATCTGAGAGTGCTAAAGGGTGTTTAGTGGGATTACCCAAGAAGGACTATGGCAGTGCATGATACATTCTGTTTGCCAAGGGGCAAAATCTAAATGCAAGTAGGGAGAAAGAACACAGCAGGCAAAGAAAACACAGTATTTATGCTACTGTGAGTTTCAAGTTCAAGAAAAGATTAAAATACCATCATCAAGATAAGCAAGTAGAAAAAGATGCAGTATTTTGCATAATATGTTGAAGGAAAGCAAAATCTCCATAAAGACTATTTACAAAAAGTACTTTGAGCATGTGCTGAAAGACTAAAAGCTACCTGCAAATAATGATAGGAACATGAGCCAGATGCATTTATTGTAGAACTGCATGGGACCACAGACCTCCATAGCTCACCTGGAAGAAGGCTGACACCAGACTTAATTACGGAGAATTGACAGATTCTTGCTGAAAGTTTATCTTGTGGTATGCAATATTTAAATGTATAAATATGTAAGTTAATGCATTGAAAAAAAAATCCCTGCCACAAACTAGCACCAATTAGACAGGGATATAAATATATGATAGTATCTGTTCTCCCACCTCCTCTGTGTAGTGGGTTTTAAAATAATGATATGCATTCCCCCTCTGTGAAAAGACAGAGAAATCTTGATGCTTTTCTTAAACCAATAACCAGCCTCTCCAATTCTAAGTCCTGAAGTTTCACCCTGAAAGGAGAGATCATATGCAGGGTTTTCTTCGGACTGCTGGAGTCCCATCAAAATCTGTATTAATTTTTTAGGGCTACCCTAACAAGTAGTACAAACTGTATGGCTTATCACAACAGAAATGTACTCTGTTACAATTCTGGAGGCCAGAAGTTTGATACAGCGTTGCCAGGGCCATGCTGACTTTGAAGGCTTTAGGGAAGCCTTCTGGTGGTTGGCAGCAATCCTTGGCATGTTACTTTCTAGTAATCCTGATCCTGACTGGATAGTTGTTCTAGATTAGTTCCATCCAATTCTGCATTGAGGTCATTATACTTTTTTTTTTTTTTTTTTTTAGGTACAACTTTTGGTTTTACCTTTGTCCCGAGTGTTATCTTGAGATCGGTAGTTGTTGAGAATAAAGTCATAAGCCATCAAGACAGAGCACAGCAGGGGTAGAATAAATTCCTTTTAGCAGTAATTTACTCGGTAGCTGCCTACCAGAGATGTCTGCCCAGGTGAATAATTTATGTTCTCTCTCTCTCTCTCCCCGCCACAACCTCTTTCTCTTCTCTGCTTTCTGATTTGCATTGTAACCCTAGAAGCAATACAACAACTGATCCTCCTTTCCAAGTCACAGACTGAAAAATCTTTCAACGTGAGTCTAGATTTCCAGAGAGATCAACAGTTTGCCACTTAGATCTTATGGCTGGTGAATAGCAAACTCTTCAGAAGTAGCATCCGTCAGTTCCTTTCAGCGTCCAGCCTGAGAGTCTAAGGCTGCTGAGAGAACAGTCGTTCAGATATACTGAGCCTGTAAGTGAGCCTCGTTCAGCGGGCCCTGTCCTGGGACTGTAGTCCCTAACTCCTAATTCTGTGAATTGAACCAGAGATCCCAAGGAAAATCTTGTTTCCATCCTGCCGACCCTTTTTATCTCCTCCTTTCTACTCCCACCTGGAAAACTTTCTTCCTCTGGAAATAGCAGATAGCATTTGCTTTGTGCCTTCTGCCTGCAGGCAGTGTGCCTGTGCTTTACATAGAAGTAGGGATTATTTCCATTTTGCATGAGGAAACTGATTCTCAGAGGAGCTAGTGATGTGTCCAACATTATACAGCAACAGTAACAAACAAAACTGGAGTTATTAACTCAGTGTAGCTGACCCCCAAACCCTAATCCTTCTACCTCACCAGGATGCATTGGTCCTCTGTTTCTTTCTTTCTTTTTTTTTTTTTTTCCACTTTCTCTCTTACATGTTTTTTGTCAGATATTAATTTCAAATTTCAAAAGTAATACATACTTACCCAGAGAAGCTAGCCAAAATAAAACCCCAAATCTCTCTGGCACCTCCTTTTTTACTCAGCTTCTTATTATCTTCAATTTGAAATTTTTGTTTAATTTTCATGGTTATTTCTCCAAGTAAATCCTTACAGAACTATTAAATAATTCATTCTTTTAATGGTTACATAATTTTCCATAGAATGAATAAATTAGAATTTATTCATTTATGCTATCATTGATGAGAAGCTACATTTTCCCTATGCTTTTTTGGTTGGTTGGTTTGTCTGCCTGTGGCTAGCATAAATAATGCTAAAATTAACATGTTTGTACATGTATCCTACATGCTGTGCTTCTTTTTCCATAGGATAGATTCCCCAGAACTAAGGCATATGAATACATTTATTTTAATAGAAACTTCCAGTTAACCTTCCAAAAATTTTTTGTTAATTTATTTTCCCATCAACAATGTATTGGAACACCTATTTCCCTATACTATAACCGTCATTGGAAATTATCGATTTATCATTTTCTCTTTTGCAATTCTGAGAGTAAAAATGGTCTCCATTTATTTTTGCAAAACAATTTTGTTTCAACACAAGAGTAACCTCCACTGCAAGTCCTTATTTTGTAGTCAGAAAAAAAAAAGTGTGTCTGTGTATGTGTTTGTATTTATATGCTTTACAAAAGACAAAAGCAATTACAGTTTTAGAAGATGAAGACGACAAACAGCTGATTAAACATAGGGAAAGCAGTATGTGTGATATAGAGCTCTAATTTCTAGATACCTCTCTCTCACTGAACAGTCAGAGGTTGAGGCTGTGTCCTTGTCCATGAAATCAGGAAAATAATATCTGACCTTTGACTATTAAAAGGAGAGTAAGAAGATAAATGAGTTCATATCATTAGCACATTTGAAATTCCCTCGGAGAAGATGCTTTGGAAATGCAATATGTCTTATCTTTGTTCCATAGATTACATAATGCAATTTCAAAGTATGCAGTACTTATTTTCTAAGGAACTCCAAAAATTTCACTTTGTGCATAAAAAGAATCTCATTAAAAAAACTCCATTGCATCTATTATGTAAGATGCATATCATAACTAAATGCTTTTCAGCTTTAGTCTCATAGCAAGGTGATGCTGACAACCTCAGTTTAATACATTCCTAATTCCAGGGCTGTTCTTTAGGAGATATTGTATTCTGGAGTCCTTGAGAGGTAAGGAAAAAAAAACAGTATGAGGGATGGTTAAAAAGGGATCGAGGATATTCAGATGGTGAATTTTCTATGGGGATATAAAGCTGTCCAGTTTATAACAAAAATTCCCCTTGGAGGCCTGGTCAATCGTGTATTTTTCATTGTGCTGAGTAATTATGTGTCTTTTGAACACTTCTGAGCAAGCAAGCTGAGATATTGCTAGTTTCAGGTAAAAGTTACTGGAATTGGTTTCTATGGAAAGAGTAAATGCTAATCCACTGGCAACAGTCACGAGATATGCCACTTCAAATAAATAGCCTGTGCTGAGATGGTCACGATAGGATTGGCCTTAGAGCAGATCCTCTAGGCTGGTCTCCATGATGCCAAAACATCCGGGCAGGCCTTTCAACCAGTGAAAGTGACTCTCAAGCCAGTTGTTTGGTTTCCTAGAGATACTTTTAAATCATGTTTACCATTTACCATTTAATGAGTGCTCTAGGAAAAAAAAATAAACCAAACAGGTAAAGCTACACATGCAATGTGATTGCAGGTGATACCTCTCAAGCTCTGTTTTCTAATCTGGCTCATTGTATTTATGAATGTTCTGACATAGCAAAGAAAATGCATGTTTGCATCTGTAGGTGTGAGTACAGACTGCAGCTAGACAGCTATCTCATCAAACTTCATCTGGTTGACAGTTATAAGAGAAATGAATTGTCTGTAGAAAGATGAAAATGGAGGTGATTTTCCTCCAATTTATGGAATGCCATAGCAACAATCAGCAAGCAGGTGGGTTTTGGAGGCAGATAGATTTGAATGAGAACCTAAGATCATTGGCTATGAAAGTTGGAAAAGCAATTTAACTTTTGTAAAATCTTCCATTTCTTCACCTGGCCTTTTTCTTGTTCCTCTGACATGCTTTAGGATCAAAAATCCCTAAATTCTCCATTTATTCCCTAGATCTGGAACTCTCTTCAGTTATCTACACAGCTAATTCCCTCACCTCATTCAAGTCTTCACTCAAATGTCACCTCTCAGTGAAGCCTGTCCTGTCCACCTTATTTCAATTTCAACCCACACCCTACCTGGAATCTTCTATTTTCCTGTTCCTTTAATTTTTATGCATTATGTCACCTAACATATAATACTTTATCTTACATTTATTTTATTTTAATATTTATTGTCTGTTTTCTCCCTCTAGAATATAATCTCTACGATGGCAGGAAATTATAGTATGCTCATTCACTGATACATCCCAATACCTAGAACTGTGCCTGGAAAATAGTGAGTACTCAACAAAATAATTGGTGAGTGAATAAATAAAAGCACCTGCTAGGGTCTCTGATATATAATAAGTGCTCAAACATATTACTTCCCTTTCCTTGTCTTCCCTTCAAGCAGCTAAATCTGAATATAGGTACTTTCACCCTATTATAATGTCACGTACATAAATCCAACAACCAATGCAAATGAGTCCTAAATGTTTCTGCTATTTTCTTTAAGAGGTACAGTCATCTATAAGATTAAAAAAACACTGTCATAAGACTTCAAAAAATGACAACTGCTTTAGTGAAATAATAATACATTCTTTAAAAAATGCTTAGAGAAAGAAATTGCATGAAACTCCTCAAGTATTTATTCAATGTCTGACAACACTCTAGTGTCAATCTACCATTTATTTCGTACGTTCAATGTGTTTTTCACCCTGTCTGCATTGATTGCATTTTTCTCTGGCTGATTTTCAATAATATGCTTGGTGGAGTCTTTGTCTTACCTAGTCCTACTATCAAAAACATCCTTCCAGTCCAACTTTCCTGTTGACCTGTGTAAGGTAGATTCTTCTGTAGTTTAAGTCCAGAGGTTGACATTTTCCAAACTTTTCTTTAAAATTAAGTTTTTGTTGCAGGTTGGGTTCTCCAGGATGCATATCCCAAGAGAGTTAAGATGGTAAAAGGTTTTCTAGGTAGTAACACCTGAGAAAGGAGCTGGAGCGTGAATAGATGGAAGGAGCCATCAGGCTGGGATGATCCTGAGAAACTCTCTACCGTGGGGGGCTATGGGGCAAAGATTACCTATTATTGGAGTCCTTCTTTGGACAGAAATAGGCCCTTGTAGCTTTGCCTTGCTCAGTCATTGGCTGAGGGTTACCCCAAGAAGAGCAGTACCTCAGCTTCAAACCAGGAGAATCCTGACAGCTGGAGGCTGTCTTCTAAGCATTCTTCAGCTCAGCGGCTATCTGGTCTTGAAGAGAAATCTGAGCAGTACTTCCCCCTGTCAGCCACAGTACTGTAGCATGTGCCGTCAGGACCCCACACATATGGCCTCGCACTCACCCTCTCCATGTGTGCCAATGGCTGCCTTGACAGGCACCTGTAACACATCACTGTGTACGCTCTGTCATGCATGGCAGGCCGGAGGGTAGGGGAATGGCTGCCCCAAGAGTAGCCCTCAGCCAATGAAAGAAGGGAATTGGAGGAAAAATAACCAACTTCCTCTCTCCTCTGATGGGACAATTCTAACACATATTCCGTGCAGTCTTCCAGAGGTCCCAAAGGGAATGGGCCCCAGCTGTCTGCAGTGTCTGCAGTGCTCATGAATGCACTCCGTAGTGACTCATTGCCCTTCCCTGTCTCATTTCTCTGCTTCCCGATTGGGAGCACCTCCCAAAGAAACTACTTAGATTCAAGTTCTCATCTCAGAGTCTGCTTTCTTGGGGAACGTAGCCTAAGATAGGTATCTAGCTCCATATGTGGTTTATAGAACCCTGCCCATTGACTAAAAGTAAGACTGTGGGTTAGGAAACCTAGAGGATATTGGGTACTTGGTTCTAATAATCCCAGGGAGGTCTTGCAACTTGACAAAGTTTACTCAATGAATTAATGAAAGAGTTAGAAAAAACTCGAAGATGCATTTATTGCATTTTGAGTTGAATTATAATCATAGAAAGGGAGGCCGATAAGCATTTAAAATAGATTTGGGATGCTGTTCTTCAAGTATATGTCCTGTGTGTTTGTTCTAAAAAGACTACATTACTTTCTACTAAGGCAGCAAGATAACACTACTTCACATTCTCATGCCTTTGAGTTTTAAAAGTGCTTTTATTCATTTTATTCCATTTTTTTCATAGTAATTCAGCCATACACCTAGGGCTTCACTTTACCATGAGCCATTTGAGCTTTAGAATATTTAAGTGTCTTCATTTGTCCATGGCTAAATTGTTAGTAACTGGAAGAGACAGAACTCATACACAGATTTTCTGGTTTCAAATATAATCACCTTGCCACTTTATCTCCTTAATTTTCCTCAAATCCACATTTCCCCTCCTTCCCCCTCCTTTTCTAATTAGGATCATCAGGATATTTGTTCCATCTATGTACATTTTATACTTTTGCATTTGCATTCTGCTGATCACGGGGTGGAATTAATACATCAATAAAACAAAAGAAAAAACTCTCAAGTAATATAGGTATCTAGATTTAGTTATTAGCTTTGCTGTTTTCTATCAATACTTTTTGCCATGTCATAGAAATGAATGGCTTATTTACCTTGCCACTTGATTACTTTTACCTTCTTACTAAGTCAAGGTTCAGAAAAAAAGAAAAAAAAATAAATCTAATAAGAGGAGTGAAAAAAAGTCACTTGAATCATCTACACACTGGAGAAGAAATCCTTGAAGAGTTCCCCTACTTCAGACTTGTATGGAAAAGCCATAATTGTTCAGCATATACAACTATAAACCCTGATATGAATTTTGAAGAGTTCTCTGCAAGCAATCTTTTCATCACATCTCCCACTCCAATTATTTAATCACATAGAATTCAATGCCTGCCATGTATGAGAATTTGGAGGGTGAAATAAAGAACATTAAATTATATTTTGAAAGGGAAAATATTTAATATCAAGTTTTAGCAGTGGAAATTAAGGCTGGGTGTGTTCTTCAGGACAAACTGAAATATAAGTGGAAATGGGTGGTACAAATATGAATGCAAAATGAGGAACACAATAGGAGAACTCAATGACTTGCATTCTAATTAGCAGAACAATTATATCTGACTGTGGATATAGCTAGGGCCAGTTTCTATTATCAATATCTAAACAATGCTTCCTAGTTTTTAGACATAAACTGATTGAGATTGTGGTTGTTTCATCTTGAATGGGGATCTATTAACTCTCAAATTCATTTGCCACTGAAAATATTCCAAGAGATTAAAACAATTTATAATAAGTTCCTTTTTAGGGCAGATTAAATGATGATTGAAACTTAGTTTCCAAACTACCAGGGGGAAGAGTTTTTAACTGCTTAACTCCGGTTCTAACAAGTTATAGGAAATATTAAAGAATCAGCAGCAACTTTATTTAACCCAACAAAAAAAGACACGATTGTCCATTAGGATCCTCTTGGTCTAGCCTCTGGGCAGAGCTACGTGGTTGGTACCTGGGCCTGGAAGTTCAGACTGCAGCTGAGGAAGGGTATCCTTTGACTACCTCAGATTTAACTGACAAAGAATCCAAAGTCTAAAGTTCTTTCGGAGAAGTAGAGACTTTCTTTTGGGGAGAGGTAAAAAAATTCATGGGAACAAGAAAGTTCCATTCTTCTTAGGAAAGCCAGGTCTACATGAACTGATCCCAGTCATTTAAGACTAACAGTAGTGCTCAGGGAAATGGCCAAAAAAGCATGTCTGAGCCAATCAAGATGGAAAGAGCCAGAGGTCCTTCAGAGCATTCCTTGTGTTCCGGTTGGCCCTGCTGACGCTGCCTGAGTTTGAGTCACTGCCTAAATTCCAAATTGCTGATTTTAAATCAGGTGTGTGTGTGTGTGTGTGTGTGTGTGTGTGTGTGTGTGTGTGTGTAGCCCCTTAGTCCTGCCTCCATCTTTCAGAAATTCCAACAGGAGCAGACTCTAGACCATCTTTCACCTCTCTTCCCTGACCTCACCTGCTATCTGCCTACCATTGCCTGGTTACCTAATGGCCTTGGAAGTCCTTCCATGCTCCTATGGGGATTTCAGGACCATTCACACCAGAGGACCACGCTGGAAAACCCAAAGGAAGGATCACTTACTTCACTAGAATAAAGAAGGCTCGTGTTCTCCACTTCTCAAGTGTGCTATTCAATTGTGCAACTCTAGATACTGATCCTTGAGTTGGTCTGGCCAGAGAAGGATGTGAAGATTTCCTAGTATAAAAACTACTCTCAGCATCATGTATCTTGGATTCTGTATACTTATTCTATAAACTGTGTGAAGATTGGATAATGAAAGCATTCTTCCATCCATCATTTAATGCAATGTGAATGGAGCGCCTATTTTGTGCCAAGTCTGAGATGAACTCATGTTGGTTTCAGTTTTTTTAAGTTAAAATTTATGTAAAATGAATGCATTCTACTAAGTGAGGTATTCCAAGAATAGAAAGACAAGCACCACATGTACTCATCATCAATTGGTATTAACTGATCAACACATAAGTGCACATATAAGAATAACATCTATTGGACGTTGGGCGGGGGGAGGAGGGAGGGGGGAGGAGGGAGGAGAGGAGGGGTATATGCA